>PVKH010045652.1:0-10486 GCA_004027955.1 Chaetophractus vellerosus
ATTTGAAATGTACCAGGAGGATACAGGCATGTTTTTCCAAACAGTTGCAGATACCTACCAAAAGTATCATTGAAGATTTTATCATTTTGCTTATTACCTTTTCTCCATCAGTACTCATTATTATTGTTCCTAGTGATGTCAATCTCAGTATGGGTTCAATAAATTGAATTTATATTCAATAAATTATAATCTTAGTTTCATACTCTCTTTATCTCCAGTAATTTTATCCTACAATTACTCAAGTCCACCATTTTCAATCATCATTCCCTCCAGATATTGTTTTTAACAATAACTGGACTATATCCAAAATCTAAATTTGAAAACCTTGTATATGACCCATATTTTCATATTAACATCTATTCCTTCTATACCCTAAACTCTCCAAATTCATTGACCCTATTATGACCTCCATCAACTCAAAATTATTGGGAAATAAAACCCTCTCCATCTCACTAATTTGGTAGTTACTCCCTTTCTTACCAAGATTAAATTTCTTAGGCTGTTATTAAAACCATTGCCTTGCTTCCATCTTCAATTTATTTACCTTTGCCTCCCTCTCTTCTACTAGGCTAGCTAAGCCATAATATTGGGTAAATCCTCTATGTAGCAGCTGAGCAGGATTGGGAAAAAATCCCACACACAATTGTACTAATTTTACTTTAAATATGACCACCAAGTTCAGAGCACAAACAATTCTACTACATTTCCCTATGGAGAATATTTTCCTTCTCTTATCTTTTTGCTAACACCTCTTCCCAATTGCTCTCAGCAGTATTTAGAATTTTATTTGGTTTTGGGTTACAGAAAAAAATTAATATAATGACCCAACTTTGCCATTATCCCACCTCTCTTGAAGACCATCCAATTTGACCTGCTGAAACTATTCTTGCCAATGTCACCAATGACCTCCAAAATTTATATATTCAATGGTCTAGTCTCGCTTTTTTTATCTTATTTGATGTCTCAGACCCTTAGGATAAAATTGTTCACTTTTTCTCAGAAGCATAGGAATAAAATTGATCACTCAGCTCCTATAACATATGTGTGTGTGTATGTGTTTTCCTACATCACTGACCACTCCACCTCAGTTATTTTTGCTGCATCATCCTTCTTTTCCAAACTCGAATAGTTAGTACACTTCAACCTTCAGCTGAATAATCTTTTTCAATTCCATGACTTTAGATAGCATCAATAAAATGCCATGAAAAATTATGATTCAAGTCTCAAACTTTCCCCTGAAACCCAGACCTCTATATTGAACTGATATCTTAATATTTCTAGTTTGATCTTAGTAAAACCTCAAAGATAAAATGCCCCAAACTAAACTTTTGACTCCCCAAACCCACTACTCTCACAGTGTTCCACTCCTAGGTAAATAAGAAAACCACTAGCTGTTCAAGACCAAAACCTTAGAGTTATCCTTTACTCTTCCTTGATAATCCTACCCTGTATTCATCACTTAGAAAATACTTTGGTTCTATCTTCAAAACACACTCCCCTATCAACATTATCCAGACTCATCTTTTGCCTTTATAATTACAATGAGGCCATAACTTATCTTCATGCTTCTATTCTTATTCTACTCTTTATATTTTTTACATAGTGGCCAGAAGGAGTTTTTCAAAACAAGAACCAGATCATGTTTCTTCCTGCCTCAAAATTCTACCATGGCTTCCTCCTGGGACATTCCAAAAACAAATGTAAATAGTAAATGGATATTCAAATTATGTCTATGCCTGATGGATAGATCAGTTATAGACATAATTTAGCCAATAAGGTTTTCATATTTAAATGATCCAAGAAGTCAGTCACAGGAAGGAGATCAGAATCATGCTATAAGAGGTATATCAGTAAGCTTCAGAGTCACAGATATCTTCACCAAGTTGAAATGCAAGATTATAGTGAATGAATTAGTGTCATATCACACTTCCTAGGAGTATAATCGTGTTCTTTCAGGCATGAAGTTGGAGAAATCATGCATATAATCTGGTAGGACACATGTCTGTATTCACTTACCTGGTTCAGAGTCACTGCTTCAATCCTAGACATATAAAATTCATTTTCTAGTGGACATTATATTATCAATCCTAAGGTATACACAAAAGTGTCATTTCACATTTTCAAATATTTTATCTATATTGTCTAGTCTATCTTTTTTTAAAAAGTCTGAGGAATTAAACTTGGTTCAGGTTTCTAAACCTGTTCAACCATGCATTAGGATTCATCCAGTACTTCCCATCACACTTAAGTTAGAATCCAGAAGAACCATGTGTAGAGATTTTTTACTAGTACCTATACAACTAAATCTAGCCCCTACCTACTTCTCCAAACATTTGTGTAACCATCCTCCTCTAGCCTTAGTACACACTAGGCCCTCTGACTTTTGTTCTCATCCTCAAACACACTGTGCACTCCTTGGTCTCAGGACCTTCAACAACCTATTTTGTCTTCTTCCCTAATGATCTTTCCCCAGAGCTCCACATGGCTTGCTCCCTTGGCCCACTGAGTTTGGGCTCGATGTCAGTTCCTCTGAAAGGGCTGCTATTATTATCTAATCTGAAAGATCACCTTATTTCACTCTATGTTGCACTGCTTTAATTTGACTTCATAGCCTTTTATCAGCCCTTTAGATCTTTTATGTGTTTATTGTTTGTTGTCTTTTGTCGAGTGAATGAAATATTCGTGTGGTTAAGTATGTGTGCTTGGACTTGTATCATATATAATGGAAGAATATTTCTTAAGATGTCTGCTGGAAACGTTAATTCCCAAATAACTGTAATTATTTAAAAATGGTACATAGGATGCTAAAATTATTAAAAAGTGGTGAATTAAAATTTTACTTCCTTAGAATGACTACTTGCAAATGTAACTTTCAAATGGTACATGTTTTTTCTTGCTAGCTATTTTTAAATCATGTTTCCTATAAATAAAAATTAACTCCCCACTCTCGTATAAGTTCTGGATTCCAAAGTATTATGTTACTAAGTATAATAGAACAGATTAATATGAATGAATGAATGCTGAATGAATATTGTTACTCACAAATTGCAAAATCCTGAACAAATTATTTTTACCTAAAATGTCAAAATATGAGCAAATATTTAGTAACACATGTTTATTATGTTTTTAGTTTAATTGGGAAAGCTCATAGTTTTTCTGTTGTCTCATTTCACATTCTAATGAGTATCACAATTAAGTGTCACGCTACATAAAAAGCAATTTTAATGTATGTAACCAAAGTTGCTTAGCCTGCTACCTTATTCTCATATGTTAGCAATTTCAAATTCATTCATCTAAAATGGAAATCATCATTAAATTTAATGAAATCAAAAGCTTATTGGGCTTGAATGGCTGAGAATAAATGAAGGCATTTCTAAATACAAAGAGAATAGACTCTTGAAAAGGAAATGTGTATTTTCTCTTGATGGATGTGTGTGTGTTTTCAACTGAAGTGCAATTCTTCCTCTATCTCACCTATGGGGAATCAAAAATGAGAACTCAACAGGGAAGAAAAGTGTGATAGTGTAGGTTGTTTGCTCTTGAAAACTTATTAAATTCCGAGAGAAAACAAGATTCAAAATAATTGAAATGCTCATTTTCAATTTGGCTTGTTTCTACAAGTGGATGTTACTGTTGACAAAGCAAAATGTGAAATTAACAAACGATATTATGTACTTCCAAAATGTGTTTTTACTTATAAATCACTAAATATTTTATATCAGCAATGTTCTCTCTCTCCCTTATTCATTTTAATAAGATTAAGAATATTTAATAGATTTTCCTATTCTAATGTAGGTAATGGTTATACAAAACAAAACAAAAACAAATAAAACAATAGATATATATTGCTGATTTAAGCACCATGGTGTTGGATGCTGACAAACTATTTTACTCCCTCTGGTTGAATATAAAATAAAGGATATTTTCCAATTAGGATTTGCTTTCTTTCTCATTCTAAAATGACTAATAAAATCAAGAAGAAATTTATGAATTAAGTATTAAAGTAAATTGTTAGTGCAATTTAACTTAGAAATAGAAATATTAGGGGTGATACTACAAGGTCTTATACTAATATTCATTTATTAAAATACCTATCATTCCTTCCAAGATTAGAGTTTATAAGGAACATATAGGCTATGTGTTGAAAATTTGTTTTATTTACGGGAAAATTAATTTCCTTCCCTTTTTCCAATTATTTCCACTATTTACCAGCAAATTCTTCCCATGCACAAATAAGACAAGATGATTGCTCTAGTTTAGAAATGCATGGAGGCATTAATATCACCTCAGGGTTTCTCAGGGATTGTTTTCAATATCTATTGGCCAATTGGATCAGAGTATTCTAGAGACTTTGTTTTAGTTGTAAAGATATAGAAAGCCAAATTTTTTATTGAGCTAAAGAAATTCACAAGAGATTGCTATAAAAATCCCTCTGGTACAAAACTCTTTAAATACTGTGCATCTCTCGCTTTCTCTCTCTACATATACATATACACACACATATATACATATATATTCCCTTTTTCTTTTTGTAGATTAAAGAAATTGTAGGTTTACAGAAAAATCATTCAGAAAATACCGAGTTCCCAGATAATTCCCTATTTTCAACACCTTGCATTATTGTGATTCATTTGTTACAAATGATGAAAGAATATTATTAACATTGTACTATTAACTATAATCCATAGTTTACATTAAGGCTCACTATTTGTGTTGCACAGCCATATGTTTTTTCTTAAATTATTCTAGTAATATATATAAAACCTAAATTTCCTCCTTTTAAGCAAATTCAAATACATAATTCACTGTCATTAATTACATTCACAATGTTCTTTGAGAGATGGCTGTTAGACCTTCTCATTTTATCCTCTATATTTCTTGAATTTTTATTTTCCACCTCTTAAACACAAATCCATGGTATCACACAGAATAATTTCATTGCTCTAAATTATCCCTTGTGTGCTACACCTATTCAACATCCCCATCCTCAATTCTCTAGCAACCATTGATCTGTTTACCATACATATAGCTTTGCCTCTTCATGACTGCCATATGTTATAATTCTTCCTAAAATTTTAATCTATTTCCAGTTTCAAATAACACATTCTTCACATGTGTATTATCTTTAGATCAATTAAGAATAAAAAGATAAAAGATTTTATTTTAATTTACTTTATTCCTTTCTAATTTATTAAGAGTTGCTGATCCATATAATTTCCTTCTGCCTGAATCAAATCTTTTAACATTTTTTGCAGGATAGGCCTCCAAAAGATGAATTCCCTCTTTTAATTTTTCTGAGAAAGTCTTATTTCTCCTTCACTCTTGAATCATAATTTTGCTAAATATATATTTTTTTCCTTTCAACACTTAAATTTTTCACTCCACTCTCTTATGCTTACATGGTTTTTCATGAGAAGCACACAGAAATTGTATCCTTGTTCTCCTATAAGTAGAACATTTTCCCCCTACTGTTTCTTTTAAGATTCTCTCTTTGTCTTTGATTTCCCACAACTTGCATATAAGATGCCTAGGTGTAGTTATTTTTAGGTATTTATCCTTCTAGTTGTTCTTTGTATTTCTTGGGTGTGTGGGTTGGTGTCTATTATTAATTTTGGAAATTCCATGACATTTATTAGTTCAAATATTTCTTCTATTCTGTTATTTCTTGATTCTTTTTCTGATATTTCAAGTGCATTTGTGTTATATTTTTTCAAAATGTCTCAAAATTCTTCTGTGTTCTACTCTGTACTTCTTAAGTTTTTTATTCTTGGCATTTAATTTTGGAAAGTTTCTATTGATATATTTTTTATAGTGTTTTGATTTCTAGCATTTTCTTTTGATTCTTTCTTAGAATTCCCATCTCGCTACTTACATTAACCTTCAATTATTTCCTGTTGCCTACTTTCTCAAATAGAGCCCTTAACATAACAATCAGTCATTTTAAAGTCCTGCTCTGATAATTATACCATCTATGTAATATTCAAGTCTGTTTCTGACACTTGATTTGTCTCATTAGGCTGTGTTTATTTCTTGTCTTTTGGTATACTTAGTCATTTTTTATAGAAAGTTGGAATTTGTGTTACACAGGTAACTAAAGTGAATATTTATGTTAATCTGATTATGAATTGGGTTTTGTTTAATGTTTTCTGTATCTTTAAATACCAAAGGCTTCCTATTTCACTATTGTCCGTGTTTTTCTCTCCCCTTTCCTACTTTTGGCTTCCCTTAGTACTCCTCCACAGCAAGAGTTGTGTCTTTCAGCTCTTATACAATCTGTTTATATTGAATTCCTGTTGGTATGATAATAAGATGTGGAGGATTGGGTAAGTTTTATAACCTCCCAAGTAAATATCAAGCTTTTGACTTTCTGTTTCTGCTCTGATGTATAAGGAGATTTATGTCATCATTTCCATCCATTTTAACAAAAGGATAAACCTGAATGAACTGGAACACAAGTCTTCTTAGGGCCATGATAAAATAAGGCCACAGAGCAAGCTGCTGCCTTAAAAACTGGAGAGAGAGAGAGGCAGATACAGAGAATCGCAGCCTGATTGGAACAGAAGCAGCAAGAACAGAAGCCCTTTACTGGAGCTGGTACCAGAAGGTACAATTAAACTATATTAGACAAATTGTTGGAGGCCCAATGTGAAGTAGTTTGTAAGATAAAACCCAGGGACCTGGTCGTAGGAAGATCCCACACTTGTGCCAGTTTTTCCACCAGTGGCATCACCAGGTTCTCACTGTGAATGCTGGAAGAAAATCCCCTCATGCTTCTGGTGTGGTGGTATGGAGGAAATGAACAATTTTCCGATATGCCGAGTGTTCTGTTCATCCTAAGAAAAGCCTGCACACAAGGGAAATTACGTACCTGAGCTTAGCCAATATAAGTTCTAACAAAGCCTATTAAACATGGGAAGGGAAATACCCAACTCCAAGCCCCTCTAGCCTTCCATGTGGGGACAGAGAAATATACAAATCCAGGCCCTTCTAGCCTTCCTTTCTCAACTAAAAGGGGTGAATGCTGAGAAGCATTTGTGCAGGTTATAACCCATGGGCATAGGCTTATTGAAAGATTGATATTTAACCATATTATAGAATGCTTCCTGTCCCCCTACCATTTACTACATACAATAGGACTCAAGTGGAATATAGGAGATTACAACTGAAATATCTGTAAGACTAATATCTTATTTAAGAGGTTTCTAGGGAAACAGAAACAAAAACCAGGGAAAAGTAAAGCAAAGACACCAGAAGAAATTTTAAACTCTGACACCTATAGCCATAGCAAACAGCAAACATGCCATAATTCCTAGTCAGATAAACATGAAACCTCACATTAAAATCCTATATACCTTGGATCTTTTACACTGTACATTATGTCTGGCTTTCAACCAAAAAATCTTTTAAGGCATATTAAAAGCAAAAAGCACAGTGTAAAGGAAGAAAAAGCATCATAAAAAGATTCAGTTGAGACACAGATGTTGGAATGATCAGACTTGGATTTTAAATCAATTAATTAATCAGTAACTGATTAAAATGCTAAGAAGGCTAATGGAAAAAGAGGACAACATGCAAAATCACATGGGTAATATAAGCAGAGATGGAAACTCTAAAAATGTATCAAATGCTAACATAATGCAACATAAGTGAAAATTTATTTATTTATTCATATATATTTCTATTTCTATGCCTACACCAATTAAAGAAAGAGATTATCAAAATGAATAAAAAAAGATCCAACTATTTGTTGTCTAAAAGAAACCCACTTTAAATATAAAGAAAAATTAATTTAAAAGTAAATAGATGGCGAAAAATACCCCATATTAACACTACTCAAAAGAAAGCAGCAATAGCTATATTAATTTTAGACAAGGAAAATTTCAGAACAAGGAAAATTAAGAGAAATAAAAAGGGCATTACAAATGACAAAGAAATCAATTGTCCAAGAAAACATAAAAAACTTGGATGTGTATGTACCTAACAACAGAGTGTCAAAATAATGGAGGCAAAAATTGAGAGAACTGCAAAGAGAAATAGACAAATCCACTATTGTAGTTGGAGACTTCAACCACCCTTTGTCAGTAATTGGCAGATCTAACAAGCAGAAAATCAGTAAAGATATAGTTGAACTGAAAAGCACAATCAATCAGCTGGATCTAATTGACATTTATAGAATACTTTATCAAACAGCAGTAAAATACACATTCTTCTCCAGCACAAATGAAACCTTAATCAAAATAGATAAAACGTTGGGTCATAAAACACACCTTAACAAATTCACAAGAACAGAAATCATGCAAAGTACATTCTGAGTTCACAATGGAAATACACCTGAAATCAGTAACAGAAAGGCAGTAGAAAATCCCCAAGCTTTTAGAGATCAAAAAATAAAACATACTTTCAAATAATACGTCAGTCAAAGATGACTTAAGAGATATTTAAAAATATCTGAAGTAAATGAAAATGAAAATACAAATTATTAAAATTTGGCGGAGGCAACAAAAGTAGCATTAGAGGGAAACTTAAAGCATTGAATATATACCATAGAAAAGACAAATTGCTAAAAGCAATATTTTAAGCTTCCACTTAAGGATCCTAGAAAGCTGAAGAGTAGATTAAATCTAAATTAAGCAGGAGAGAAATAATAAAAATTAGTGCAAAAATAAATATAAATATAAATGTAAAGCAATAGTGAAAATCAATGAAATTATTGGTTCTTTGAAATGACCAGCAAAATTGATAATACTCTAAATAGGATAAACAAGAAATAAAGAGAGACAACAAACAATACTAAAATCAAATATGAAAGAGAGGCCATTAGTACAAGTGGCATGGACTTTAAAAGGATAATACAGGAATATTATGAACAACTCTGTGACCATAAATTTGATAACTTAGGTGAAATAGGCCATTTCCTTGACAGATGCAATCTACAAAAACTCCCACAAAGAGAAATAGATAATCTAAGTAAGCCTATATATATATATGGAAGAAATTGAATCAGTAATTAATAAAAATAAAAAGCACCCAGACAGGATGGTGCCACTGGTGAAATCTACCAAATATTTAAACAAAAATTTATACCAATTCTCCACCAGAAAAAAATTTCTTAATAAATTTTATAAAGCCAGCAATACCCTAATATTAAAACAAAACAAAGATATTACAAGAAAAATGTAGTGAATTGAATTTTGTACCCTGGTTTGGATATGTTCTTGATCTTGGTCTGCATTCTAGTGGGTATGGGCCCATTGCAAATAAGAACTCTTCCAGGTGTAACTTTACAAAGGTGAATTAAATCATGTTAGGCTTTAATCTGGGTTACTAAAGTCCTTTATAAGCAAAATGAAATTTAGACAGAGAGAGAAAGCCACAGTAAGCAGCCAGAGCTGGAACTGAACAGAAAAAGGAAAAAAAAAAAGAGAAGATGCTAACATATTCATTGCCATATGATGGAAAAGCCAGTCCCAGAATCCCCAGTATTTGGGGAAATTGCTGATGCCACAATTCGGTATTTCCAACCCTCAATACGGTGAGGCAATAAATTTCCATTGTTTAAGCCAATCCATTTTGTGATATTTGGTTTAGCAGCTAAGAAACTAAAACAAAAGGAAAATTAAAGACCAATATCTTTCATGAACATAGATGTAAGAATATTCAGCAAAATATTAGCAAATCAAATCCAAATGTATAAAATATCATTATATATCATGACCAAGAAGGGTTTAAACTAGGTTTGCAAAGCTGGTTTGACATTCAAAAATCAGATAATGAAATCGATCACATCAACAGGCTAAAGAAGAATAATTACATGATCATATCAATAGATGTAAAAAAATGCTTTTGACAAAGCCCAACACCTATTTATGATAAACACTATCAGTAAGCTAGACCTAGAGGAGAACATCCTCAACTTGATAAAGAACATCTCCAAAAAAACTACAGCTAACATCATAATTAATGGTGAAAAATGATATGCTTTTGTCTTAACATTAGGAACAAGACATTGTGGTACCTTCTTACCACTCCTATTCAACATCATACTGAAAGTCCTAATTAATACATTATGACAATAAAATATTAAAAATCAGATTGGGAAGAAATAAAATTGTTTTGTACATAGATTCTATGGTTGTCTATGTAGAAAATCCTAAAGAATCAACACAAAAACTCTGAGGACGAAAATAAGTCATAGCAAGATTGCAGGATACATGGTTAATATACAAAAGTCAATTGTTTTCCTACATACCAGTAATGCACAATTGGAATTTCAAATTAAAAACACATTAAAAATTTACATAAGCACTAAAAAATGGGACACAGTTACAATTTTCACAAAATATTTACAATGTGTATATGAAGAAAATTTTAAGACTCTGATGAATAAAATCAAAGGTCTAAATAAATGGAGAGAAAATGCATGTTCATAGATAGGAACACTATCATTAAGATGTCAATTCTTTGCAACTTGATTGATAGATTCACA
>PVKH010045653.1:0-10480 GCA_004027955.1 Chaetophractus vellerosus
CCCTTTGGGCTCAGGCTCCGTAAAATGCTTCCCCGGCCGGGGTGCTCAGTGCCTTTAAGGAGGCTCTGGGTGCCTGCACAGGGGCGGAAGGTGGGAGCTGCTGGGCGAGGCGCTGAGCCCTGTCCATCTCCACCAGCTCTGCAGTTGGCTCGGACCAACAGAGGGTGACTGAGGGGGAGGGCTGCAGACCCCCGACAGGTCTCAAACAGAAAAGGGGCTGGATTCTAAGGCGGCATGAGCTGTTTATCTGCAGAGCAGCTCCTGAGAGCCAGAAGAGCAGCTGCTTACAAGACGCAAGGAAAGCTGCAAGACTGAAGCCGAGATACTGTGTTGAGGGACTTTTATCTGTTTGTATTTTCTGTACTTTCATCTTTTTTGCCCTCTTTTAGTAGAATAACAACAATTATTTAAATATATAATTTTTGAAATTATAAAATAAATAACAACACTATTGTAGCACATTTGGGAAATAGCAAAAAAGGAGAATCACCCATAAAACCAACATTCTAATAGGAAATATTGCGTATTCCTTCTTTTCCATCCACGTTTAAGATCATTTTGTATATAAAATTCTGATCCCTGTTTTTCAGTTGACACATTCATTTTCTTTCCATGTTACAATAATCTTCAAAATCATCACTTTTAATGACTAAATAATTCATCCAGGGGATGTCTCACAGTCCCTGAGCTATTAAGCTGTTCTCAATCTTTCACTATGATAAATAAAGCCACAGTAAACATCCTATGTATAGAGGGGTTTCTTTTTTCTTTTTGTACTAGTTCCCCACGATAAATTCCCAGAAGTGGGACAACTGAGTCATTAGACATTCATCATTTATTGGCTTTTAGATTGTCAAACTGCTTTCCAAAAGTTTCACCCTAACCTATAATACAACCAAAAGTGGAGAAGAGTACAGCCTTACCAGCACCAGGGATTGTTTTCATTGATTTTTAAAATTCAATAGATAAAAACTATAGCTCCTTTCCATCTGCATTTCCCTCAAACTTCTGAAATCGACCTATTTCCATGTTTATCAGCAACATTTCTTCAAAATTGTTTATTCTTGTTCCTTTCCCATTTAACTGTTATTTGTCTATTTGGAGAAGCTCTCTACATGAAAAATACATTCATACTTACTCATATTTGGTGCAAATATATTTCCCACTCTGCCAACATTTTGTTTGCCTATCAGATGAGTTTACTTTTTTGGCATCAAATCCCTTGATCATCCCCATTGTGAACACTCAAAAGGCTTCCAGGTCCTTGAAAGTCCTCTGTCCTCCAGGAGCTTTGTAAATATTAAGTTCCACTTTCCTCTAGTTTTTCTAATGTTTGAGTTGGTTGTTATTCCTTAATATGTAATCATACAGAATCTGGGGGTCTCCTACCAGATGTCACCCTAAGTAAATTTTTTTCCAAATTTCAAATGAGCCACGTCACCAACATTGTTGAATAACCCCGTCCAGACCACTCTGATATTTCCTTTGTCATACACCTACATTAAATGCATGTGTGGGGCAACGAGGCCGTATGCACATGCACACACAGGTATGTGTCAGGGCCCATTTCCCGTGAAACTCTTTTTAAATGTTGGACCCTACATAAAGGATGAAACCAAAGTTTTCTTTCCCACATAACTTTGGGAGCTGGGTGTGTATGGGGAAGGGGGAGGTTGTAACGAAAATCGCAGGGAGAGAACTCCATGGAGTCCTCTGGGAATCTCTGGGGAGAGGCTCGCTTCTCCCTCTCCAGGGCGCCACGTGCTCGCCTGCTCCTTTCTCATCTGCAGGTCACTGACATGGAGAGACGTTACCTTCCCGCTCTGCCACTGAGTCCCCACACGCCTGAGAATTACGGGCACAGACACCGCCCCGCAAAGCTCCCGGACTCCTGATTTGAGAGGAGCATTCCCAAAGATACGGCTTTGGTTTTCATGGAATAGCAGCTATGGTCTACTGACAGCCTGGAGGTGCCAGGCATTTTGGTGTGTGCTTGTCTGCTTGTTTGTTTAGCACACACATGCCGCGCAAACCCTGGGCTGGCTGTTATCACCATCCTGGGGACAAGAAACCGAGGTTCAGCGCCACTGAGCTCCTACACAAGCTAGGAAGTGACGGGCCTGCACCTGACCATGCACGGCACGGGGAGTTTTCCATGGAGGGGCAGACTACCTGCAATTAATTCTCTAACACACTTCTGTCAATTGCTTGTTCAATGGTTAATTAATCTATATCACCTCACTACATCTTTTAAAAATGCAAGCATGCTGCCCTTTACCACAAATTCACTTCCCATTGTACGTACCACTCCAACTCCAGCAGACTCCTTTCTCTGTTTATGCCACAGCACAAGGAAGAGTTTCCCTCTCTAAGCGCCCAAAAGAAATACTTCGCCAGGAAGGAGAGCCTTTGATTGGCCGTGACCCTGATCCACAGAGGTTCAACCATCTCCATCTGCTGGCTCTCCTGAGACTAAGATTTCCGGATAGACAGGTTATCTGATAAGGACAGCATTCGTTATTGATGGAAGTAGCAAGGCACTGCCTGCCCACCACTGGCAAGGAGGCTCCCTGCCAGCATGTCAAGCTACAGCTGTCCAGTCCGGGGCTACAACAGGTACGACAAGAAGCATCGGCTGCACAAAATTAATCTCTTTCACATCTTACTCCATGTGTAAAGACAAACATTTGCAAAACCTGAGTGCACACAGGGTGAGATTTCACATATATACTTAGTAAGTTTCTCTTAAAGCAGGACTAGCTTGCCCTAGCTCTCCCAATATCCAGCGTGCAAAGTGGAAGAGATGAGGACAGAGTGAAACAGGAGGGTGCAGACTCCAAATGTCAGCCCAGAGCTACAGGGCAGGCCAGGCTCACTCCCCAAGTTAGGCTGAGAAGGACAACGCAATGGCGATTTGCTAAGAGGCCTTTTACTGCTTTCCCCTTGAGACTGATGGCAAAAGAGCCCCATCCCCAACTGGACTTTCCACTCTTATCACACAGGGTTTCTCCACCAGTTTCAATGGGGAGCCTGAAAATGTCAAGACAAGTTATCTCTTTCCCAAGGCTCTCGTTCTAGCCTTTCAGCTCCATGATGGCACATGAATCCTCAGGGGTTCACTGCTTGTGTCACTGCAGACACTTTCCTAGGCAAGAGAAAATCCAATCCAATTCCTGCAAAGACCTGGCAAAAGGGTGACTACTAGGATTGCTCACTCACTTCTCCTCTAGCAAATACAATTGTTTGTATGTTTTCACAGAATATGGAAAGAATTATCTGGAAAGAAGAAACAACCATTATTTCCCCAAGGCAGGAGGACCTCCAAAATCTAGACACGCAATTTTGATTTTATCTCCAAAAGGGAGGCTTCCTTGCAGATGGCAGAGCATCATAGCAAAACCTAAATCCATCTTGCCAAATATTTACCACTTTGTCTAACTGATCACAATTAAATGTAATTTAAACCCCTCCCCCGCAGCTCTGCACAAGGTTTTGCAACAAAAGCAGGCAGGTGAAGTTCACTGATGAGCCAGATTAATGCAGATATAAACCCCAACAGCCTGTCTCTCTCTCATTGAACTTCAGTAGAAACGTGTTACAATGAAGGCTTCCGCTGTCTCCTCAGCAGGCTGCTTTCCTTGGAGCCTGAGCATGCTCATCTATTTTTTTTTTTTAAAGATTTATTTATTTTATTACATATCTCCCCTTCCCCCCGCTGCGATGACGCGCCGAGAGTGGTCACTGCGCAGGCGCGGCTTTCCCCGCTTGTGGGCAGTCTCTGCGTCCGTTCACGGCGGGCTTTCAGTTCGCGGGTGGCTGGCTGCGCTCCATTCGCGGGCGACCTGCCCTGCCCGTGGCGGCTTTGCCCTGTCCGTGGCAGCTTCTTGCCCTGCCCACGGCGGCTCCGGCCCGCCCATGGCGGCTTGCCATTCTCAAGGCGGTCTGCCCGCTAGGAGAGGTCCCCGGGAACCGAACCCGGGGCCTCCCCTGTGGTACCCCAGCGCGCTCTTTATCCACTGAGCTATCTAGCCGGGCCCTTTTCTAATTTCTTAATAAACTCTTTACTCCCTTGCCTGCCCTATGGTGTGTCCTTAAATTCTTTTATGTGACACAGCCAAGAACCTAGAAGCCTGGAACCCAGAGCTTCCGCTAAGAGTATGATGTTGTGATTCTCCTTCAACAAACATGGCCTTTCTTAAATTAGTTACAAGATGAAGTACCCTATGTCTCTATAAAATCAATAAATTTTATGAAAATAAAGTTTTACCCAAGGAGTTACGTTTAATAGTAGGTACTTCTTTGCCACATTACACTGAGATCTACTAAGTTAAAAAAGCCTTAATTATTATAGTTGGAAAACTGGCAGATGTCCATACATACAGGGCCAAAAGAAGCCAGCACATGCCCAGTGAACAACTAGTACTAGAAAGTAACACCTTGACAGGCCCAGTTTACGAATGGGTGGTGTTCCAGAAGTTTCCTTTGCAAGTTGGATCAGTCTAAAAACAGTTGTTCCATAGCAATGATAACACAGGATGGACAAGGTCCCCAAGCCTGTTCCTAAAGTCCTTTTTGTCCATCGTGTATCTAAAGAATCCTGTCAGGTCTGACAACCACAGAGATTATCTTCAGAAGGCCAACCCTGGGGGCCCACGGCACTTACCCACTTACCGTTATCACCACTCCCCACCCAGCCCTTTCCCTGATGGCAGCAGAATCAGGGCAATGTGCGACTTCGAGTCCAAGCTGGCTCCAACCCGCCGGTCCTCAGCCTCTCCTGCCAATTGCAGGCAGGAACAGGGACTCAGGGTGTTGTTCTGAAGAGAGAATGTGACGTCGGCACAGCGCGTAGCTCTCCCCGTGGGCCTGAGAGGGGCTCAATGTCACCTTAAAGAAAACTACAGGTATGTATACCCTCTCCCCGCCTCTGCCTGAGCAGCAGCTGAGTTCATGGGAAGAATGCTGGATGTGGACCCCGGAGCCTGGCCTCAACTCCAGCTCTCCCCCTTGCTCATCTGGCAGAGCTCTCCCTGTCTGGACGTGTCTCCCACCTCCACTCCTGCCTACCTAAATCTTACACATTCTACCAGATTTGGCACAGAGATTATGCTCCCCCAGGAAGCCACCGTCCCCACAACTTCCTCCCCAAAGTAACCAACAAGCAAGTTCTGAGTTAGGTGTCCCTCATTCTGTTAACTCTAAGCGCACCTCAAGAGAAATTAACACATTGTATTTGAAAGGCTCCGTCTTCCTCTAGATGCTACTTCCAGAGAGGGAGGGGACAGTGGTGGCACATACTGTAAAAAATCATCATCATCATCTCCAGCACAGTAACTCTTCAAAACACATTCCACGTGGCTGGGTTAATGACAGTAATGCCTGGCCTGCCCTTCCCACCTGGGAACGGGGCGAGGAGAGGCTGGAAGGCAGGTGGAGCATGGAGCAGAAATACCAGTGAGACAACGCCCATGAGAGGACTTGACAACTACTCATTGCTGTACAGATGTCAGTCTTGATATTATTTTGTAAGCAGATCAGTGAAAAAGACAAATCTGCAATTCAATTCTCCTGCCTCTAGCCATGGGTTTGACTCTGGATCCACCATACCAGTATACTATCTAACCTAGTATAAAGGAAACAAATGGCACCAGGTGGGAGAGGCTTTCGAGCCCCGGAGACCTTCGTTCAAGAATCCCTCCTGGGAGCACTCCACCTCAGGAAAGACCTGAACATCATGTGACTCCCAAATAAAGGAAGACTTGCCCCACCGGGAAAAGACAACCCCCTCCTCAGTTCCCTCCATGACACGCTCACAGCACCACAGAGCTCTCCTCCCTAGCACCCAGCACCTCTGCCACTGCAGGTCTGTGCCTTCCACGGCGACATATCACAGCAAAGCCGTGTGCGGCTCTGTCCACCAGTGTGTCCTTCAGACCCACCACGGGCCTGGCACATAGCAGGGGCTCCAAAGTACTTGTGGAATGAACAGATGGATGGTGGGGTGGGTGGGTGTGTGGACAGACAGACGAATGGGTAGATGGATGGATGGGTGGGCAGGCAGGCAAATGGATGGATGGGTTAAAACTAGTAATACCGAAGCGAAACAATAACGTTGGCTTCCATATAGAACATCGGAGAAAACTTAACTAGGCATCTCCCCTGACCTTGATTTGCTTATGTTCTCTGATTGCCTATGTATTTCCTTACATACTAATCGTCAAAGCTCTATCAACAAGTCTTTCACTGTTTCCACATTACTTTGTCAAGTGTACTTTCATTCTCTTCTTTATTAGGAAGCTTAAAATGGACAGTTCTGTAATTTGACTTTGAAAACCATTATCTATACCCCCCCCCCCGTGCCCCAAAAGGCAGCCTGTTCCCTGGTACGTGCTCCCTCCCTGGTCTCTCCACTCCATACCTTTGCTGTCTTAACCTTCTTTTTCAAGAACTAGCTTTCACCATATCTGGGTTCTCCTCCACCTCCCACGACTTCTTCCCAAAAACTGACATCTCTCCAGAAAGCCACAGACTGTGTGACTTTAATCTTTTGGGTTTTTAAAAAGAATCATTCATTGGAAGGTTAAATTTCTAAGTTTAAGAAGGACTGCCTTTGTCTTCCAGAGCTACCATCTTCACTTATGTTCTCCGTTGCTACAACAGTCCTGGTAGGAAACCACCAATTCTACCCAGGGTGTCTCTTTGAAACAATGTTGATTGTGCCAATAAAACACATCTAACATCGCCTCAATAAGCTCAATGCCAAGGTCCCCCTCTCCAGGTGATACTAGATTAGATAGGCAGGGGTGGCCAGCCCTCCGGGAAAGGCAGCGCCTCCTCCGAGGCCCAGCAGCTGACATTCCAGCTGCTAAGCTGCTGGACACAGTGTTAAATTCAGTTCTGGAGCCTCGACGCCTGGTTTGATTTCCACTGTGTGCCTCTGGGAAGCCACTTTCCCCAAGTCTCTGCTTCTCCACCTGTAAAACAGACTCAACATCCATATCCACCTGATGTGTCCACAGTGAAATTACTAAGTGAAAGCACCTGCCCCTCAGCACTCTGCCTGGCCCAGGGGCCCTCTGTATACAGCAGCTGCCTCTCTCTGCAGAAGCTTTTATGCAGAAGCTTTTCTTTTCTTTTCTTTTCTTTTTTTTTTGGTACTTTAGCTTACACCCCTCTAATTAAATATTAATGTGGACTGACATTTGCTGTAACTTAAAATCACAGCAAAGAAAGCAAAGAAAGCTGCTAAATAGTACTTTTTTTTCTTTTTTGGAAGGGCTCTGTTCTATCACCAATGAAAGTTTGTCCTTTTTAAAATCTTCCTCAGGCTATTTCCAGTTTAGATGACTAACCAATATGTGTGCAATCTGATCATCTGCAAACAAATTTGTCAGGAGATTTCCCCAGGTAGGTGGCAGCTGCACGCGACCGCGAACATCGTACCGCCCGCTGCTGCTGCTGCCGGAGTGAGCCCAGAGGCCGTTTTTCCTGCCGGGTTTCCCAGGTTCTCCTGCTGCTCCACCACGTGCGGGCCCTCGAGCAAATGCCCGTCCAGCCGCAGTGAATCGCAGCCTCGGGCCGTAAGCGTTCCGCGGAGCCGGCCTGCGTTGAGGCCCCACAGCAGACAGAGATTTTCTGGACATCCAGGGCTCTGGTGCACATTCAGTCACCTACTTCCTAAACGACATTTAGTGTGCCAGCTGTATGCAATGTGGTTTTGCAAGACAGCAACCCTGAAGCTGGAGCACACAGGACGTTTCAAGGGTACTCATTTTAAAGGAACCGTCTACTCAGCCTCGTCTTCTGCCTGTACTTTTTCCCCAAGTTGTCCTGCCTGGAACATCTCTTCTCCTCCCAACGGCCCTTCGTCCAGTTTTTAAAGAAAGGCACCTCTCAAACATCCCCAATCTTTCCACAGTGCGTTGATTTGGGGTATAAACTCTACCCTAGTAACAATGGGACAATTCCAAATATTGGTTTATTGATAAAAACTAGTATCTCAGTCAAGATCAAAGCAGGAAAATAGAGCCCATTTAAGTATTTACCACAGGGGAAATTAACGCAGGGAATCAGCTACATGAATAAAGGAAAGCTGAGAAACCACCTGGGGCCCACAGGCAACCCAGGGATGGGTGAGAGCTGGAAGCCAGCACCCGTGCCCCCAGACTGCGGGCACAAAGGGAGAGGATGGTGCAACCTGAGCCAGGGACCGACGTCTTCAGGAGGAAGCTGGAAGCACCGAGCGCCTGTCCAGTGGGAGCTGGTGCCACCAGGGGGCTCAGGTGCTGCTGGAGACCAGCCACAGTGGGGAGGCAGGGAGGGAGGGAAGACACTCTCTGCCTCTCTCCCCCTCACGCCCTCCAACCCTCCACCCAGAGCCTGTGAAAACACTCTGCTACTTAAGAGCCCACTGGCGAGACTGAAAAGAGTGATGTAACCAGTTTTATTTTTAAGGGTCAAGATTTACACTAACCTAGCAACTACTCTGCAACTTTTTAAATCCATGACAAAACTTTCAATGCTACCTTTAAGAAATGTGAAGGTATCCATGTGTGGTTTTTCAATTCTTTTAGGAGATGCATGAGCAAAAAGTTTGAAGACCTCCTTCCTGGGAAACACAAAGATAAGGAAGCACTGCCCCACGTCCAGAGGTTCAAGGAGGAATGGGGGGGGGGGCGCTGAACCTGCATTTCCTGAGCCCCTCCCCAGGCGGCGGGTGCTGTTATCCCTGTCTCACAGCCATAGAAGCGAGCTCAGGGAGGTTCAGTAAACTACCCAAAGGCGCGTCTGTCAGTGCGTGAACTGGGATGGAACCAGGCGCGTTTAATTCCATCACCTCTTGTGAGGGAGAGCCGTCACCTCATTTCAGACGCACAGAAGCATGGCGTAGACCATGCCCGAGAGCGTGTTGCCCAGCCTGTGACGTGCCTACACATCTCCTGGGAATCCTGCTGAAATGCAGGTTCTCATTCAGGAGGTCTGGGTTGGGGCCTGAGAATCTGCATTTCTGAAAGGTTCCCAGGTACTGGGGCCTCCCTGCAAACAGCAAGACGCTCGATGGTGGGCAGCAAGCTTGCTTCAGCAGACAAGCCAAACAGGAAAATGCTGGGTTTTTTTCCCTTTTCATTGCTCTTTATTTCTATTTTTAAAGAAGCTTTAGGTTACATAAATGTTACATAAAAAAATATAGGGGATTCCCATAGCCCCATCCCCTCCCCCTCCCACACTTTCCCACTTAACAACATCGTTCATTAGTGGGGTACATTTGTTACAAATGATGAACATATATTGAAGCACTGTTACTATGGACCATAGTTTACATTACAGTTTACACCCTGCCCCACACAATTTTATAGGTTATGACAAAATGTATACGGGTCTGTATCCATCATTGCAGGGTCATGCAGAACCATTCCAATGTCCCGAAAATGCCACCTCGTTTCACCTGTTCTTCCCTCTCCCTCCCCTCAGAACCTCTGGCAGCCACTGCCTCTATATCAGTTATATAAGTTCTTTCATTGCCAGAATAATAAGTCTGCTTTAGTCCATTGTTCAGTCCCCAATCCTGGGGGTTTGGGGATGGTGATGCCCACTCTGTTTCTGATCGAGAGGGGGCTTAGATCCCATGGGGCAGATGGAGGGAGCTATCTTGCTTGCAGTTGCAAACACTCTCTGTTCCTTGGGATGGGCGTTGGGTTTTTTGGTACGTATCCCCCAATATACAGACTTGTTTCTTACTAAATTTTATTTATATGTATTCTAATACAACAAGATGTACTACCCAATTAGATACATTGTTATAATAGCTATAAATCCATATTTCAATCTTCTTCATGATTTTCCATTTTGGGCCAATTTCTTGTCCAAACTAAGTTATAATTATTTTGTACTTGGCTAAGGCAATCCCCGCGTGAGAAGTAGAAGTGAAATCAATTCTGCCATTTTCTTGACATTTGTTTGCACTTATTAGTAGGACTGTCAATTTATGATTTGGAAGTCACTTGTCTATGTTGTGAAGGCTAGCTTAGCACTGGAGAATGTAATTTCTAAGTCTCCACAACCCCCCCCCCCAAAACACACACACACTACAGAAGTGATGAGGCTGTGGGGGTGGCCCTGCTTCTCACCACATGCGGGACCACCCACTGCTCAGAAATTTACAGGGGGCCAAGGGATGCTGGTGGCACCTGCCCTCCCAGCCAAAGCCGAGACAGCTTCATTTCTGTCTCATCTTCCACCCCCAGGTGAATTTTAGGAGCCTCCCATCGCACCCCACCTTGGAAACCACCATCCTCAAGCAGAGGCTGTGTGTCCCCCGCAGAAGCAGCGAGAACAAGAGATTCACGTTCACTCTGCCACCAGCAGCCACTTCCGTGATGAGGTGCACTTTCAGAGAGCTTAACAAATGCCTAATTAGTGGAAGGAAATCTTTTATATGGGATTCTTTTAACCTCTTTAAAGTTACACACACACACACAAA
>PVKH010045654.1:0-10479 GCA_004027955.1 Chaetophractus vellerosus
GTCTAAAGCATCTCTTCACTGAAGAATTTTAATTGGACTCAAATCTCTTTTCCCTGTTACTTACTCCATGTCTCAGCCCCCTTATGGATGTTGGGCCAGGATGAGCTACCTCGTCTGCATGCTGAGGCCCCTGGAATGTGCTTAATAAGAGCTGGGGGAACATCACATAAGCCCACTCCTTTTAAAAATAGCTTCATGTTTATAACCAATAGTAACTAGGGGTAGCTATGATCCATCACCTTCAAAAGCTGTTGGAGATCCAAATTTATGAAAGCTTGGTTCCTAAAGCATCTCAACCTAGCTGATAAATATGTCCAGATTTAATTATTTTGGTCCTTAAACCTTAAGACTCTGAGCCAAATACAGCCATATAATAACACCCCCTCTTCCTTTATTTAAATAAGGACCTGTTTCACAAGAATGACAGAAAATAGTTCAAAATATTATTTTACTACTAATACATCTTATGGGAAAACAGTCTTGATCTGCTGCCAAACAGGCTTGCCAGTACATTGTATACCTGTGAATTAAATTTACCCATCCAGTCCCTGGGAGTGGTAGAAAAATCAGAACCCCACAAACCTGGAAGCCAGCCTTAAAAAAAAAAAGAGGGTGGGTGTCTTAGTGTATCAAGTAACTATGACAAATACCACAGCATGGTTTGGCTTAAACAGTGAGCATTTATTAGCTCATGGCTTGAGGCTGGAGGATGTCCAAGATCAAGATATTGGCAAGGCTTGCTTTGTTCCCATAAATTTGTTAGTGCTCTCTCATGCTGGCTTCCATCAATCCTTGGAGTCTCTTGACTTGTATCTATGTCTCCTATCACATGGTGATGTCCTCTCCTTTTGTCTGCTCTTCCGGTTTCTGCTGACTTGTGGCTTTCTCCAGCTCTTGGCTTCCAGTTTCTTCTCTTTATAAGGCCTCAAGTAATATGTATTAATACCCACCTGCATTCAGTTGGACCACACCTTGACTAAAAATATCATCTTCAAAAGGATTCTCACCCACAGGGATGCATATTAAGACTAAGAACTTTTGTTTTGGAACACATATGTCAAACTATCACATGGGTATCTTGAAGGGAGTATGTCTTCTCTTCGGTCTGGTGAGTCTTTCTCCTCCCTTTGTTTTCTTCATATTTTTTCTTCCTGGATTGGGGTAGGAAGGCATGGAAACATGAAGAGTGTGGAATGAGCTTCTACTCAACTTCTATCAACTGGATCTTCCCTTTGGGAGACTATTTAATCTTTCTTGCACCAACAGCCTCATACTTTTTTTTTGACCGTTTTCACCCTCATATATCTTTAGCCACTTCCATGCTAAACAGAAAATTTTCAGTTTTTCTGCTTCTTTTACTAAAACTTCTTCATATTGCCTCTGTGTCACACCCCTGGTGGTAGGTATACAGGCATCCATTCAGGCAAACCTGGGTCCAATCCACAGATGCTCTCATTTATTAGCTTGGTTACTTAAAGCAAGTTACAGAAACTCTCTAACTTACATGTTCCTGTTTTACAGATTTCAAACAATAGCAATTTATCAAACAGGATTTTCATGAGAATTAAATGAAGTAATAAATGTGAAAATGTTTTGCACAGCGTCTGGAGAACAGTTAATTGTTATTACTGCATATTTGAGGTGATGAGAATGATCTTATGAAAAGGAATCCAGGATTCCCCAAACTCTGCCTTCTCAATGCTGCCGCTGCTCTTTTCTGTTAAACTCTGAGGAAAAGCTCCACAGAGGGAAGGAGGGGAAAACAAAAGTAAAATTTTACTTTATATATAGTACTGCTTCTGTCTAAAATTCCAATGCATTGTGGGAGAGGTGATAGGACTCTCTCTCTCTTTAAACACACACACACACAGACACAGACACACACACAGACACACACACAATTGGTAACACCAACCTAATTAGTTGTTAAAGAGTAGAATGGAGTAGAAAAGATGACAAGTGTGGAACAGGAGAAAGAGTGAAAGAAGGCAAGACAGCTGGCAAAGACTGTCCCCCATTTGGCTAGAATGAGATCGTATTTTATTAAGTCCCATGCATCTTAGGTACACAGAGGGAGGAAATTATCCATATGGTCTTTATCACATTACTAGACAACATGATCCCACCAATAGTTTCTGACCCATTAACTTCAAAGCTCCTCTGAAAAATTGTCAGGGAGAAGGTTATGCAACACTTATGTAGTAAAGGTAAAGAGTACATGTCTTGGTTACATTGATTATTTTTCCTCTTCTTGAATTCTTCACATGTAGTCGATATACCAAAACATGTTTCTTTACCTTTGCGTAAGCAATGGTGGTACCACTTAGCCTAGGATTTTACTCAGTAAGGACAAAGATCTTGAGAATGGACATTATATTAGGCCTTTTAAGAACAACTAGTTCAAACAAGAAAGTAAGAATGCCAATTCAGCAAATTGTAATAACCAGGGATCATATGGTATTTTGGTTTGCCAAAGGCTGCCAATGCAAAAAAAAAAAAATAGAAATGTGTTGACTTTTATAACAGGAATTTGAATGTATTAGGGCAAAATCTTGTAGTTCCTAGGCTGTGGATATGTCCAAATTAAATTATCATCAGAGATGCTGTCTCACCAAAGGTCAGCTGCTTTACTGATCCTGGACTCTTGCCACATGGCAATGCAAAATGGCAGCAGGTCTGTGCCTTCTTCTCCAGGCTCACTTTCTTCCCAATCTCAGGCATGGGTCATCAGACGTATGGATGTCTCTGTCTTTCTGCACCTGTAGATGATCCTGGGGCCCTCTCTGTTTATGTACGACTCAAGTAAAAGGATTAGGAGCCACCCTGGATCCCACAATCTAATGAAAGTTCCTTAACTGAAGTGATCTATTTAAAGTGATCTAATCAAATGGTCCCTTAACTGAATCTAACCAAAAGTTCCTACCTACAATAGGCTTACATGCCCAAGAATGGGTTAGCTTAAGAACATTATTTTCTAGGGTTCACAAAATACACAAACCAGGGCATTTGGTTACAGACACAACTGGATACAGATGTTTGAGGCACTGTAACATTGCTGTATTTTACAATATCCTTCTAGCTTTACTCACCTTTGTATGAGTTCTGCCCTTTGTTATGCCTTCCATAGCACAATGAAATGGTATAAACAAGTTCAGGTCTATGTGGTCCTTATGTCCCCTTACCTAAGAAGAGTGATCCACTATATTTCAACATCTGCACAACTTCCTCCAAAAGGAATATTATTGACTTTTCCTGACCCATGTGCTTTCACCTGGATCAAATGTTAGGTCCGAGGAGATGTGGTTCTCTCATTGAAAAGTGTAGTGGATGGTTACCTTGTCTTATGGGCACCCTCTTTCTTTTGGGACCCTTCTTATATTTAGATAATTACCCATATAACTTTTCAAGACAGTTAGCCTGAAATGCACTTCCCAAATCTCCTTTGCATCCAGGTAACAGGCATGAGCACTAGTATCTGCTGATCGCACTCACCCATGTGAGACTTCATTCACATTAGAATAATGGAAAGGGGTGAGTGCTACTTGGAATATATCTTTGGCAAGGGCTGTTGTTGACACAACAAGCTTCAGTGTGGTTTGACCAGTGTGTTAAGGCTTCATTTCTGGCAATGCATCCTCCTGTATAAGTGACAATGTGAATATATTGGAGATTCTTTGTGTCACCTAAAATAATAAATTAATTTCCCACTAAATTACACAGAGTTGGTTCAGATATTTTCAACTAACACCTTTGGCTCTTAGATATAATGTGGATTGTTTACCCACATCTGATGGGGAGATAGATATCCTAGTTTGAAAATTATGCCATATTAATATGATTTGGGAAAGAGTCACTCCAACAGAAGCAGTGCTAGACTGTCAAAAAGTCACAGATACTTACATAATTTACCAGGAGAATAATACCAGCAGAATATTACAGTGAGCCAGAAATATTCACATATGGAGTCATTCATTCATTTGTGAATCAGTGGGAACCTCTCAGGAACAGCTCCTGATGCAATCTGATTTCCTTACTTTCATATACTTAACTGGTCCTCTCTTCACCCTTTATGTGAAGCCATGCAGCACTGGAAATGCCTTGAAGATCAGGACCACACCCCATGGAGTCCTCCTTTTCTTTCCCCCTCCTCATTCTTAGATACTTTTTCTTTCAACAATTTTCATTTTTTTTCCTTGATTCCCTTCCACTTTGTGGGTAACCTATATTCTTATTTGGCTTCTATGGCTCTTTCTTTACTTGGTTGCAGTTCTTCACACTCCCCTTAATTGAGCATTCCCCACAGATGTTAGATGGGAGTTCATCTGCCTTCTTGGTCTCATGAGATTTTATTAGTGAAGCCAATACCTACTCTCTGGAAAAGGAGAACTCAGATAACTGCTGTTGCATGCCAGTGCCCTTATTGCCACTGGAATCTTTCTCATATTTCCCATTATGGCAAGGGGTCCAGGCTCATTTCCTTCTCACTCTAGACATCCAACCATCGAGCAATGCATATCTATTAAGGACATTGTTTATGAAAGATCCACAATGAAGAACTTTCCAGACAGGAGCTGGAATATTGTAATTGGCCCTAAAGGTATTATTGAAGTCTCACTTTTTCAAATCAATTTCTTTGGAAATGTTTGGTTTTGTGAAAAGTTTTCAATTCATCTTTTATAAGCCCAGTTAATGATGGCACAACTTTCACTTAGGGTTTCCTGGTCCTGAGTGATCTTGGGGACCAAGCATTACAAAGTAGCTGTGATATGTTGGAATTTTCATAGAAACTACAATCTTGATGTATATAGGAGATAAAATAAGAGTGTGTTATAATGAAGTGAAACTAAACTGTTTATTTGTAAATCCGTGTAACTCTTTAGAAAAGTGTGATAGGAAACATCTTGACGAAAGAAAATGCTAAAGAATGGTAGTTAAGAGGCTTGAATTCCAGTTCCAGCCTTCACTCTAATGCTGTGTAACCTAGAGCAGGTCATGCCATCTATATTACTCAGGGTTCTCTAGGGAAACAGAATCGACAGGCGGTATCTATAAATAGTGTGAGATTTTATAAAATTCTCTCATGTGGCTGTGGGGATGCACAAGTCCAAATTCTGCAGGGGCTCTGATGAAGGTCCTTGACCAGCACCCAAGAGATGCTGGCTGTCCAAAGTGGAGCTGGAAAATCCTCTCTGAATGCTGAAATCACTTCCCCTTCTAAGGCATTCAACTGATTGGATGAAGTGTCACTCATTGCTGAGAGTAATCTCCTGGGTTGATTGTAGATGTAATCAGCCATCTATGCAATGAACTCACCGATGACTAAAGTCCATAAATGTCCTTGTATTACAATCAGCCCAGTGCTTGCTTGACCAAACAACTGGACAAAATTACCCGGCCGAGTTGATACATTAGCCTATTCATCACAGCATCCATTTGAGGATCGGTTTCTTAATCTGCAAAATGAGCATGATGGACTAAATCAGGTGTCAGCAAAGGTTATTTGATGTAAATATTTTAGTCCTTATGGACCACAAAGTCTGTGTTACAATTATTTAATCCTACTGTTTTAGTGTGAAAACATTCAAAGAAAAATATAAACAAATGAATATGGCTGTGTTCCAATAAAACTTTATTTAAACAAACAGGTGTTTGACCAATTTGTCCATGGGCCATTGTTTGCTAACCCCATGACTAAATGATCTCTAAATGTCATGTCTAACATTACTTTGTCCCAGATATGAGAAACCTTGTGGAGTACGATTTACCAAGTGAAGTTAAAACTGGATTCTACCAATGATATTTTATTTATTTTAAATTATCTTTAAGATGTTTTCCATGGTCTCAAGTCCCTCTTCCTAGTTCACCAATACCACCTCTCTCTCAGCATGCACATGGATATACAAACCCACACATGTACACTTTTCTCTCATGTTATAACTGGCATACAGTCAAAGTGTTGCAACCTATAAAACAGTGCAGACTACCTTCATAATGCGGAGACAATCTTGATATCTTAGAGAATATAGGCTGTGCTCGTAATCATCTGAACAAATAACAATTTCATTATTTCATCAATTCAACAAGTATTTTTAAGCACTTTTTCTGTCCTTTCTCTATGGATAGATCTGGGGATAAAATTTGGGCAAAACAGATATTATCCCTATATTCATAGTGTCAACCATGGAGTAATTGATTTAACGTTTTCATATCACACCAACTTAATAAAATATATAGATGTAATATTTAAAATGCAGATGTATGAACTGAAAAGATCTTTGTTCTTGCATTAATTTACCAATAAATTGCATTTTTCCTCATACTTATTTCAGAATGCTTTTTATCAGCCACCACTGCTTATTGTTATCTTTATTTGTTAACTTTATATTTAATTTTTTAGTAACAGACTGAATTGCATTTCTTTATAGAAACATACTCTTTGTATTAAAATTGTCATAGTCTTTCAGATCTGTCCTCACTGTGCTTAGTTTTGGAAAATAGGTATCTTGAGGCTCCCTTTTACATTTCAGGTTCTATCACACCCATCTTTTCTCCTTGACCTTCCATCTCACTGATGGAAGTAAATTGTTAATCACAATACCAATGTCAATGTATGTATTTTAAAGAATAGGACATTAAGCTAGTTGATTTAGCTAAACAGTAAAAATGAATGTTGCATTTAAGTATTATTTACTGATCCAGACGTGTTCCTGGAGGCCTAACATATATTATTGCATTTATTCACACAAATACTCTGTTATATATTTTCTTTACTTTAAAACAGACTCAGTGCCTGGAGTTAACTAGCAGATGGACCAGACTTCAATTCCAAGTTAGTCTGACTTTCAAACACCTGCTCATTCCTCAAATTAAATGGGTCATTCTCTTTCTTTTTCATTTCATCCTTAGTTTCTAGTTAAGCTATGTTAAATTTAGTTTATATAGAAAACTAACAAGGCAACTGAACTTTTATTCATATGAAAGCAGAAAATACTTCCTGAATAAGAACTCTTCCTAAGGAAAAGTCTAGATGCAGAAATATGGTTCAATAAAACAGACCAGAATAGGGGCCTGGGCGACCTTGACAGTGTTCTACTCACACAGTGCTCTATTCCATTCCCATCTCTTGTGCCTGAATATCACCTTGGCAGTTTGGGGCCATCATAAAGAAGGTGTAGTGCAATTGAACATAAAGTGATTCTAAATGATCAAAGGACCTGGAAGACATCAACAAAAAAAGTGGGCAGTCCTCCAGGTCAGCAGAGAGACTTAGTCTGAGTTTTGTCTCATGCACCTTTAAGTAATGTCCTAGATACAGGCAAGAGTTGCCTTATCACTTGCACCTGCAGTTTTAACAGCAACATTAACACTAGCAAGCAGTGGCAACTACCCTTGTGGACAACAGTAAATGTACATTCTACAGGTATTACTTCAAGTCTGCCACTTGCCATTTTTTCCAGAAAAGATGGCAATTCTACAGTTAGCTGAGAGAAAGAAGAAGAAACATATATGGAACTGTCAAATTTGGATTTGAAATGGTCTGAGGCTTCCATAAGATAGTTGGTGGCAGAGTTTGATGGTTTGTGATCATCTTTGTGCTTTTCAATAACGCACATGACCTCAGAAACATGGGTATTATTCTTCTGTCTGTCTATCCACCCATCCACCCACATAAGCCCTGGTTTATTTTCTTCCCTCTCCTGCAGCCAGTCCTAAAAACCCAACTTCTTCTTCTTCTCAGAATCCTACTCTGGTCTCCTGACATCCCTAGAATCAAAGATTCTGCTTCAGTAAAGGGAAGAAAGAGAGAAAGGGTGGAAATTTCTAATTAAAAGAACCCACAAAGCCTTTAATACCCTTGTCTACTAACCTAAATTTATAACAATGACCCTTCTTTACCAAACTTTCTGCCCTAATCTCTGCTCTCCAAGGAGAGGCTTTGAGGAATTATCAAACAGTATAATGTAGTGAAATGAGAAAGGACTTTAGAAAACATCAATGGAATTCCACATCTAGCTCCTATTAGAAGCAAAGCTTTGGAGAAGGTACTTACATTTTCTGACCCTCAGTTTCTCTCTAGTGAAGTGGGGATAATGGCTACATATGGCAGATAAATGAGAACAGGAGCTGTGTCCTATTTATCACCTATAAAGAGTGTCTGGCATAGGGTTTATGACTCTTAAAAAGAGGATGTTAGGGAGGGAGGAAGAAATAGAGAGAAGTGAGTTATGAGAATTATTTCTGTAGAGTAACTATGTCTTAGTAAGTTCTTTAATTAATGTCGTTTCCTCTGTTTCTTCTCTCCCCTTTCAGATCTCTTCTGACCTTTCATATATATATATATATTTGTCCAAATCAAGGCATTGTCAGGTGATGCTTCTACCCACAGAAGGAAAAAGAAAAAAAAAAGTCTGGCTTCCAGAGATTGTAGACTCCTCTGTCACATGACAAGGTACATGAGACATCTGCTGGGCTCTCCCTCTTCCTCTAGGCTCCTTGGCCTTCAGCCTTCTGCTTCATGGCTTCCTCTCTCCATCTGCACTTCATTCCCTTATAAAGAACTCCGGTAAGAAAATTGAGACTAACCCTGGTCTGCATCTTACTGAAGTAACCTCATAAAAAGGCCCTTAACTGAAGTAGCCTAATCAAAATTCTCACCTACAATAGGTCCACACCCATATGACTGGATTAACTTTAGGAACATCATCTTTTGGGGTCCATCCATGTTCAAAACATCACAGTTGGGATGATAAGAAGCTGGGATATGGATCCAATACTAAATATTTTAGTTCCCCTTCCCTTATTATATCCACAAGATGCTAAGGTGATCATGATCATCTGAATTTCTCAACTTACAATGATATAACAGAGCTATCTCCTTGCCCTCCCTCCTCCTCTCTCGTCCCTCTCTTCCTTCCTTCACCACTTCTTCCCTTTTCTTCCTTCTTTCTTCCCTTCTTTACTTTCTTCCTTTTTCTAAGAGAACACAACTATCTGGAATTTCCTTCCTCATTGGACAAATAGTCTTGTGGCTTTATTTATGGGATACATTTAAGTCTGTCTTTTTAGAGTACTCTTCCTAATTGATCTTCCCATATCTATTCATTTCTCTCTTCAAACTTTTATATTCACAAGAAACAAAATGATCTTTTCAGTGTATTAAACATGATCATATCACCAAATGTCTTAAAAACCTTCAATGACTCCTGTTGACCATTGAAGTAAGTGAGGCCTATAGGACCCTCCTCCCTCTCTCCCCAGTCTCATCTTACCAACTTTGCTCCTAACTTTCTGTATTAGTCAGCCAAAGGGGTGCTGATATAAAATAACAGAAATCTGTTGGCTTTTATAAAGGGTCTTTATGTGGGATAGAAGCTTACAGCTACCAGGCCATAAAGCATAAGTTTCTTCCCTCACCAAAGTCTGTTGCCACGTGTTGGAGCAACATGGCTGCCTATATCGGCAAGGGTGCAGCCTTCCTTCTTCCACTTAAGGCTCTGTGGTCCCAGCTTCTAATATGAGCTGTAGGCTGGGATAAGTCTCATCTCTCTCCTGGGGCTCATTTCTCTCCAGGTCAGCTGCTCTGTTCTCTCCACAAGGTCAGCTGTAGACTGTCAGACTCTCTCTCTTCCCCAGGCCTCTGCCGTGTCTATGGAGCCGTCTCTATTCCTCCGTGTTCTTCTCCTATGTGTTTATTTTCCAGGACCCCAGCATTAAAACACTCCAACTAACTCCTCTGCTGTGTTGTTTTCTCTATAAGACCCCACCCACCAAAGGGGCAGGGACTCACTGTCCTACTGATATGGCCCAATCAAAGCTTTAATCATTATTCAATCAAGTAAAGTGAAATGTCTGAACCCAATACAATCTAATATGCCCAGAGGAACAGACCAGTTCACAAACATAATCCAATACCTATTTTTGGAATTCATAAACAATATCAAACTGCTACACCTTCTATGCCTAAGTAACATGGAGGCATTTCAGTCCTTCTCATCCCCTTTCCTAAGCCAAAGCTAGCCTTGAACCTGTGTGCATGTTTTAGTATCCTAGGTTGCTGAAAGCAGATATTATAAAATGGGTTGGCTTAAACAATGAGAATTTATTAGCTTACAGTTTGAGGCCAAGGAAATGATCAAATAAAGGCATCATTAAGGTGATGCTTTCATCCTGAAGACCAGCTCTAGCGATCCTGATTCCTGTGTCAAATGGCAAGGCACATGGTGGTGTCTGCTGGTCTTTCCCTCCCCTTCCAGCTTTCATTGCTTTCAGCTTCTTGCTTCTGTGGCTTCTCTCTCTTTCTCTCTCTCTCTCTCTCTCTCTCTCTCTCTCTCTCTCTCTCTCTCTCTCTCTCTGTCTCTCTCTCTCTCTCTCTGTCTCTCTCTTTCTCTCTCTCTCTATTTATTCCATTTATAAAGGACTCCAGTAACAGGATTAAGACCCATCCTGAATGAGGTGGGTCACACCTTAGGTGAATTCTTC
>PVKH010045655.1:0-10480 GCA_004027955.1 Chaetophractus vellerosus
ATGTTGGGTTTTATAAAAGGTCATTTATTTGGGGTAGAACCTTACAGTTACCAGGCCATAAAGTATAAGTTACTTCCCTCACCCAAGTCTGTTGCCACATGTTGGAGCAAGATGGCTGCCGATGTCTGCAAGGGTTGAGGCTTCCTCTTATTCTTAAGGCTCTGTGGTCCCAGCTTCTTCCAATACTAGCCACAGGCTAGGATCAGTCTCATCTCTCTCCAGGGGCTTGTTTTTCCCCGGGCTCAGCTGCTTTGTTCTCTCCACAAGGTCAGTTGTAGATTATCAGGCAAATGGCTTATCTCTCTTCCCAGGGCCTCTGCCAAGTCTAATGGAGCCTGCTCTCTTTCCTCACGTATCTGCTTCTCTGTGTATTTACTTCCTGGGGTTCCAGCGTTAAAACTCCAACTTTCTCTTCTGCCATGTCATTTTCTCTGTAAGACCCCCCACCATGAGGTACTTTCCTAAGGACTATGCTCACTGCTCCAAACTTTTGGGGGAACAGACACCTATTACCATCTACAGATTAGGGAAAATACCTAAGAGGTGTCAGCCACTCCATACAGATGTTGGGTTTGCCAACAAAAGACCTGACTTAGCTAAGTATGGGATGGAACAATGCTTATGTACATAGAAAGGAGACAAAGCAAGATCAGCTTCACTAGTAGGCATCAGCCCCCCATGGCCAGCCACGGCCCCCTGCAGCCATAGGGAGATAGTCTATATACATACCTGTCTCCTATGTGCTTGGGAGCTGGGGTTGGCGGGGAGTGCTGCTTTAATTCTATTCAAAAACCTAAACCATTGGCCACCTATTTTTCAGAATCTTGTCCTGGATTTCTGCCCCCCTTTTTCCAAGAAAGGGTTAGTAATTCTCTCAGGATAAAGCACCTGTTGAGTTACTGAGAGAGTAATTCTCTCAGGATAAAGCACCTGACATATGCACAAAGCCAAAGATATTACCCATACCAGCTTTCCCAGCCAGCCATTGGTATTAGATTGGCCATGCCTGGCTAGAGGCTGTTGGGAGAGGAAGCCTGTTAAAGAAGTCATTTTTGGTCAGTTTATTTCAACACTAGGTTGTAGGACATGGCCCATTTCCAACAGGTCCCTATAAGGAAGGTGTCCACAGAAGACACTGCCTGGTTTCTTACCTAGCAGTTCACCACAGCAAGCTGCATCATTTCCACCCCAAAACACTATTTTTCCATGAAGACAGATCCAAGAAGTGCTCGCAATAATATCTCACTAAAGGGAGCACCTTTGGGGCCGGCTCGATAGCCCAGCGGATAGGGCACCGGCATACCACATGGGAGGCCCCGGGTTCGGTTCCCGGGGACCTCTCCTAGCAGGCAGACCGCCTTGAGAATGGCAAGCCGCCATGGGCAGGCCAGAGCCGCCGTGGGCAGGGCAAAAAGCTGCCACGGACAGGGCAAAAGCCGCCACGGACAGGGCAGGTCGCCCATGAATGGAGCGCAGCCAGCCACCTGCGAACTGAAAGCCAGCCGTGAATAGAAGCAGAAGCCGCCCACAAGCGGGGAAAGCCGCGCCTGCGCAGTGACCAAGTCTCGGCGCGTCGCCGCAACTGGGGGAAGGGGAGATATGTAATAAAATAAATAAATCTTTAAAAAAAAATAAAAATAAAAAAATAAAGGGAGCACCTTTCCTGAGCAGAGTTATCATAAGCCATCTAAAATTAGGGGAGAAGGTACTGGCTTCTAGGTATACCCAAATCAGAAGGCCTCTTCAAGCCAGGGTCCCACATTTGCCAGTGGCCAGCACTTAATATTTCTGAGAATTAAAAAGTCCACACTTGCCTCCATAATTGAAATAGTCCAGAGGTAATATTCCCACAGAGGCCTGCCAGGCCCTTCTTCTAACCACTCCATCGCATCTTCTGCTGTTGGGACAGAGGGAGTCAACAGGACATTTACAGAGAGACAAATCACGATATTTCTGTCATAACATGTTAAAATGCTATTTTTTGCTCATAGTACAATCTAGTATTGATTCTTGATCAGAGATACCTTTTTGAAGAAGTGATTAAAGGACCCAGGTACTTCTCTTTTGTGGCTGTGCCATCTTCAACAAGTGGCTTCCAAAATAGTAGTGCTCAGCTCCAACTAACAAGCAGAAAGGGAAAAGCAAAAAAATCTTTCTTTATGGATACTGAAATTTGAATCTCATATACTTTACATATCCCACAAAATATTGTTTATTTTCAAAAAGTTTTCCAACAATTTAAAAATGAAAGAACCATTATTAACTACAGACACATCAGCTGGGTTTCGTCTGGAGTTTTTTTGACCGTTGCTTTAATTTATTTGATCTGTACTTATTTTCAAAAATCTACTATCCTTTTATCCCTTCTTCACACTTACATCTGAGCTAATGCACAAATATTTGACAATGATCATGTATTTTTTAAGTCTTCCTCTGCTCATGTGTGCAGTTATGAATCTAAATTCTCTTTTAATGCTCTCTAATAGCGTTTGGTGTAGATCATAAGCTCTGGGGAGGTAAGACTTGTTGTTTAGACATATTCCCGATTCAAGCAGATGTTAAGTAAACATATTCTATCACAACAGCTATGCCCAGGAGTGCTACACAGATGCCAGCCCAAACTGCCCACAGCTGTTTTTCCTTCAAAATCAGAAAGACAGAAAGTGGCCCATTATAGAGGCTATGATTCACTATTAAGTATACATTTTTAAAAAGTAGTCTCTGTCCCCAACATGAGACAGTACAGTCATAGAATACTGAGCAACTAAAATCTTCCCACAACATGGTGTTAAGAAAATGGTTTAATGTCTGTGCCCTACTGTTTTCCAACATGAGTGCTCATTACATTTATAATTAAAAAGTTACTTTTACAAACATTTTTCACATTATCACTGTTTGGCTATAGCATCCCTACTCTTTATCCTTAAGAACTTTTCATCTAGATCAATTTAATACATTTAAAATAAGATAAATGAGCAGTGAACTATATGAATATGACTAAAAGGGGAAATGTTAGATTATATATGATAACAGAATAATTTTTAAAAATATTCATAGAACAAAATTACACAGTGAACCCTAAGTTAAACTATGAACTTTAATAGTACTATTAAAAATGTTCTATCATCAATTGTCACAAATGTCCCATGCTAAACCAAGATGTTGGTGGAGGGGTGGTATATGGGAATCCTGTATTTTATACAATTGTTCTATAAACCCACAACCTCTCTACCAAAGGGGAAAAAAAAGAATCTCTCTGGACAGATACACGGGTATATGCATACATAGACACATCAAGACAAGCACAACCACACATGCACACACACACACACACACACACACATAGCTTCTTTTAACCTTTCTCCTATTCTCAGACAATGTCTCCTTCTGAACCCACTTGCTGCCCTCCCAATCTGGTTGAAGGAGCAGCTTAGGAAGAGATAGCTGCTCTGGTCTCCCCTACCCGCACAGAGCAGCTCTATCCTCTACTCCTGCTAATCTCTTGGCCAAAGTGCTCTTTTAGGCCATCACCAGGATACCAGAAGGTTAATCTGCTGACCGTGGGGTCAGATGGCCAAGAAGCAAGGGAGCCAAGAGGCACAAGCCAGAGACAGGGACAGGATTCAGGGAGGGGATGCAAACACGCTCAAAAGAGGGGAGACCCACACATCATGTTCTCTGAACTGCTCCAATCCCTCTGGAGGTCAATTTTGCCCCAGACAAATATGGGACCATTTGGCACCTCCTTCTCTTTCTTCACTGGGATGCTCTCATTCTCTCCAACTAAGCAGCCTAGACCCCTGGGCCAGTTTTAGAAAGGAAAGAGGTCTTAAATAACTAACTCTTTAAGAATTATCATCATAATACAAGCTGTTTACTAAACACAGACAACCACTCACAGCCTAATTCTTTAGGACCAACCTGAAGTAGCTGTTGAAGTCTCCAGCTGTAGACATCAGGGACTTTGTCTAGATCACTTGACATAATGCCAATGCAAAAAATCAACTCAGCAAGCACCTTTGGGCTGTGATGATGCTAATCATGGGCACGTCTTAGCAGAAAACTTTGTTGGACTTTATGAAAAAGCTCTTTCTAGTGGTCATTGTCAGACTGATGTATGGGTGGGGAATATATCTTTTGGCCTGTTTATCTGTTATGGAATATTAAATAGAATGGTTGGAGAGGAAACTGACCAACTAGGATGCAAAGGTTAAGAGGGCCATAAAAATGAACAAAATCCTGATACATGCGACAAGGATAAACCTTGAAGACATCATGTAGAGTAAAATAATCCTGACACAAAAAGACAACTGTATGATCTCACTTATATGAAATAATTGGAATAAGCAAATTCACAGTCAGAATCTAGATACAGTTTACCTGGGGACAGGGTAGGGATAGGGAAGAGGAAATTAAGGCTTAAATTGTATAGAGATTCTGTTTGGGTTGATTGTAAAGTTTGGTAATAGATGGTGGTGATGGGAGCCCACTGTGAATGTAATTAACAGCACTGAAATATGTATCCGAATCTGGTTAAAAAGGAAAATAAGTTATATAGATGGTAATAAAATAAAAACTTTTTCAAAAAATCCATGAAACTGCACTACACAAACAATGAACCCTAAGTTGAACCATGGACTACAGTCAATAGTGCATTTATGGAAATGGGCTATCATCATATGTAAAAAAATAAGTCAATGCAAGGTGTCAATAATACATGGTGGTACATGGGAATCCATATTTTATGCATGACTGCTCTGTAAACCAAACACTTCTCTAGGGAAAAAAAAAAGAACAGAAAGTAAGCTCACACATATGAAGATATTTCTTATCTATTTTAAGTTTCACTCAGCAAAAGTCTATTAAGTAGCTGCTTTTTTTTTTTTTTTTTTTTTTTTTTGGCCACATACCAAGTTATAACAAATGTAAAGGCTTTAAATAATGCCCATTTTTACCCGGTACTTTATGTGGGTCAGAAATCTGGGCGAGCTTAGCTCGGTCCTGTGCTCAGGGTCTTACCAGGTAGAAATCAAGGTGTCCCCAGGGCTATTTTTCCTGGAGATTCTAGGGAAATACCACAACTGAGGTCATCCAGGAGGTTGGCAAATTCTGTTTCATTCTCATGCTTTCTCTATCTCTCTCCATCTTCAAGGCAGCAGTGACACCTGGAGTCCTTTTCTTTCTTCCAATCCCTCTGATACCCTTCTTCACTTCTCTGCACTTGGAGGTTCATGTGATTACACTGGTCACCTCCTCCTCTTTAGATTTTGAGCACATACAAAGCTCCATCAGCCGGCAACAGTTTAACTGACAACTGCCCCTTCCCAGCTGACAGTTCTATCCTCCTGCCTTCCAGTCCACAGCTCACTGAGTGTCTACGACATCTGTGACCCCACCGTGACCTGTATCTCCACTTCTGTTCTTGGCAATCCCCAACAATCAACCTGCTGCCAAATCCAGACTTGGGTCTGGCCCGGCTCTCCTAACGTGGAGGTACCTAGCACCATCTGTCACCACCTACAAATTCGGAGGCTCCCCTGGGTAAGGATCTGCCTCCAAGGTCACTCATATGTTACTGGCAGGACTCAGTTTCTACTGAGGGCCTCTGTCCCTTTCTATTTTTCAGGGCATTCTCTCTGTTTTATGCTACATGGGCCTCTACACAGGGCAGTCCAGAACACCGCAGCTTCTTTCCCAGGGTGAGGGATAGGAGGGAGGGAGAGAGAATAAGAGAAAGAGATACAAATAGAAAGATTGATAGATATGGATACATACATACATTCATAGAGAAAGAAAGAAAGAGAGAACTAGCAGGACAAGTCACAGATTGTTTATGGATCTTGGAAGTGACATATCATCTCTTTGTCTATAGTCTATTGATTAGAAGAGAGTCACTAATTCCGCACGAGGATGTGTAAACCAGGAGGCAGAGATCCTTGGAAGCCATTTATAGGCTGCCTATCACAGAAAGTAAGATGAGACACTTATTCTGATTTAAATATCATGGGTAGCCATTGAAGCATTTTAAACCAGAGGATGATGATATCTGATTTTCACTGAATTTCAAGGCCATCATGGATAGACTGGAAAATGAAGCCAAGAAGTAAAGTTACTTTCCCAAGATCACATCAACAGAAATCAAATCTGTTTGGGGTCGAACTTCCTGCTGCCTCCCCTTCCTTCTTGTAATTTTTCCATCTCTAAGTTCATGTATTCAGTACCTGTGGCAGCATTCCACAAGTCTTATAGAGACTACTGTATCTACCTCTGCTAAACTCCTTAGAAAGTACATGCTAGAATGATCCTCATGGTTCAGGTGGGGAGACTGGGAAGACCGAAGAGGCACAATGACTTTTTCAGGGTCACAGAACTGGCAGGAGAAGGAGTAAAGTCTGAACCGAGCTCCACCTCCTCAATACTGGGGTCCTGAATTTCTCAGACCTTCCCGTTGCCTATAAGGATGACTGTGTTGGTGCATGTGTAGATTTAAACAAAGGGCATGGGAGAGGAGAGTCAGCAGTCAGAGGGGCCTTAGATCAGATTTTATCCAAGGTGGGGGACAGGTAAAGAGACCCAGGAAGTGAACACACTTCCTTGAGATAAAGGAGAACAAAACTTGGAACCCTGTAACCAGTTACCAACATCGTAAAGACAGCCCCCTCCTCAGCTCACTTGAACAGAGATGCTCAAAAGAACAAGATGTTTTCTTATCTTCCTACTTCCCAGGGCTCTTACCTCAGTAAAACCTGAAGTGAGAACCTTTTCCGTGTTGCAGATGTTGGCTAACCCCTCAATGAAAAAGAATCTGGCCATTTAGCAGGAGACACCCAAATACAGGGTGACACAGGGCAGGGCAATGAAGACCGGATGATAGTTGTGATCCTGTCTGGGCACCCTCACAACAGTTCCACTCCCAGCATGTGTGTGTGACCTGGAGGACTACTGGGTGGTCAGGCCCTGGGCAGGAGCAGGTTCTTGGTGGGATGGGATCCTAATGGGTCTATAATGTTCACACCAAGATCATGGTCAGCAGGGTGGGAAGGGAAGTGACAGGAAAGAGATCATCTGCCCAATTGTTAATCAACAGCTGTCACCTCCTTTCCTCATAGGCCGGAAGTCTTTGAAGACAGGGTTGTGTTTCTAACCTGGGGAGATGAATATCATGTGATGGCCAGGCAGGGACCTGATGCCGTGGCTGTTGGGTACTGTCTTTGCAGAGCCCCACCTGGGAAACTGGTGAGAAGCTGGACAAGAGAGTCATTTACACCATGTCATCATGCAAGGAGCAGGTGCACCACATTGCTAACAAGGGCCAGTGCAGGCCAGAGGTGAGAGTGGCTGCACAGCAGTGTGTATACCCAGGGTCCAGAGTCAGTAAAGAAGGACTTCCAGGACCTCAGCCTGGAAACTCCCCAGGCTCCCTCCCAGGATTTTCCCGATTATTGGTCCAGGGTCCCACGCCCAAAAGTATCTGAACTGAAGTCATTCCCCCATTGCCAATGCCTAGACCTCTCTTGGTCATGTGCAGCCACTGTACCTATTTTGTACTAACACAGAAAAGAGGCTTTTTATAATGTTTTCATTGCATTTTTGAACCATGAGTGCCTTTGCATTTTGTGATTGTTTTGGTTGTTTTTATTATTTGACCCTAGATTTGACTGTTACTTACACAACTCCAAAATTACTAATCATGCATAGCAGGACTGTTTTTACCAAATAAGAATGAGGGGATAATACTATATATCCCTGTCTCTGTAACTTGTCATCCTGAGGAACACGTCACAGTGACCACTTGAGACCAAGTGACTGGCCCACAGAATGCTCAAGAAGGGATGTTTATTAACAGATTTTCAGCCTCTAAGAGCTGATGGAACTTGATGTGATCCCTCTCTGTTATATTTCAATAGTGCTGCTAGGAAGATATGTCTTTTAATATTCTAATGCTCTTCACACACTCAATATAGACCTCCAGGAATGGCGTGGGTGGGCTGAAGTATGTCCATACTTAAAATTTCAATAACTAGAGCCAGGTCACTTTGAAAAGGGACCATCTCAGTTAGGTTGCCAACAGCAGTCTATAATGGTGGAGACTTTCCTACATCCCACCAGCCTTGGGTGTTATCATTTTTTTTTTTTTAACTTTTGTCAAACTGGTGTCAGAGCAGAAAAGGAAATCACATGGCCCTCCTTTGTCCTAACCTCAGTGTAAAAACTTGTCAGCTTTGAATTTGGCCAAGACTAGCATGGTGAAGAAGATGAAAGCAGACAGGTTGGAGAAGTTGGTAGGAGACTTGGTGCCTGCCTTCCAGTGTGGGGACTTCTCTTTCATCACCAACTTCCTAGGCAGCTACAGAGACTTGGGCACCACTCAACAGGTCCTGGACCTTCTCTTCACAAAGTAAGCACCTCATCCCAGCACAGCCACCACTCTGCCACACATGAACAGTATGTTATGGGAATGTCACTTCACCTCTCTGAGCCTCAGGTGGCTCCTCTGAAAAGTGGGATGGAGAGAGGACAAACTTCATAGGGTTAATATGAGGATTAAAGGGATAAGCTATGGAAAGCAGTGACCCAGTGCCTGGCTCTGGGTTAACAGCTACTGGGGTGCTGTGCTTCACAGATAGATTGTTTTCCTCTCCTTGTGAAGAAGTACTCTGACTCACCCCTGTCTGACTTTGTGGCCATGGTCGAACATATTTTCCCATTTCTAAAGAAGATCTGTGATTCCATTTCAGGGCCCCAGTCCTATGAATAGCTAGAACAGGGGACCCTTGGGCCTGGGAGATGTGACTCAGGCCCTCTCAGTCATCTGGGAAGGTGGTGATTGGGGCTTATTTGTTCAACAAATATATACTGAGGCCTGCTATTTGCAGGCACATCTCTAGGCATTGAGCATAACTGAATGAACAAATAAGACACAAATTCCTATCCCATGGGCTACCACTCTAGTTGTGGAATAAGAAGCTTACAACACCCAGCATGAGCAGGTAGTATACAGAGTATATTAGAGGTAATGGCACCTGGTCTCCTCTAGATATGGATGCATCCTCCCATATACTAAGAAGGATGGTGGACCCCTAGACCAACTGAAAAAGTGAGTAGACTTTGGGACAAGTAGGAGGGTTTCATGTCTCCATAGAACAGTTGAGATCAGTGTGTAATGGGGGAATGTGGCTCAGGAAGGACTGGGCTGATACTGAAGCCCACATACCTGATGATTCTCCCTACAGAGTAGACGTCTAGGGCTTCCCCCTGTAGGAGGAAAGGTGTCAAGGAGAGCTCTGGATGGGGCTCTGGGAACCCTGGGGAGGAAAGGAGAGAATGGGATCTCAGGGCCAGCCCTGGAGAGAATCCATCCGACCACAGCCCATTTCCAGCTCTATTTGCCTCACCCAAGTCCTTTCCATCCCATAATCATGTCCCAAAAAGGGAGGTGTGTGAGCAACCCACTCACAAATCTCAGTCAAGGGAACTCAGCTGGATTAGGGCTGAGCAAGGCTTTGTCCCCACCTATCAGGAAATTATTATCAGTGGGAGGAAGATACCCCCACATGGTAGTCAGAATAACACAGCACACTGGAGCTTGAACTACAGGTCGAGGCGCAACAACAGTCCCTGAGAAAGCTGAGGCATGAGGACTTACTCTGCTTGATCTCACATCCATCACATATTAGTGGTAACAGTGCAATGAACAGAGCAGACACAGTCCCTCTGGGCCCTTATAGAATTGGTATTCCCGTGGGGAGGGGGACAAGAAAAATAGACAGGGAAGTATGTCAGGCTTTCCTGAAGAAGGGCAGAGATGGGCAGACTAGTGATTGAGAGCTCCCTAAAATTGAGATTCTTTGCTAGAGCTCTGCTCATGGCCCAGGCCTGCTACTGCCAGGACAGCCAGAGGGGGGTTGGGTGTGGGTATGGGGTATAGGGTATGTGGGGGGGGCTGGCCTGTTGGGGAAGGGTCAGGCACTGAGGCCCAGTACTGGCAAAGGTGCTGTGGGCTGGTAGTATGGAAGGGAAAGATCAGGCCTCTGACTCTGTTTCCCTCCTGACTACCCCCAGTGCCATCTCCTTCATCCTGAGCACCTGGCTGTATGAATTCTCGGAGGATTTCTGTCAGCCCCCAGACTTCCTGGCCCTCCATGTGCTGGTGGCCTACCTACGGCTCAATCTGCCTGGGTCAGAGCTGGAGCAGTTTGCCCAGCTTCTCCTTAAACAGCATGAGCAGGAGGACACCATTCAGGCAGAGGCAGGTGAGCAGGAGTGGGGGCAGGTGCCCCTGGGCAGGTGATGGGGGAACCTGGGGACAGGACATAGGGAAGAGCCTCATCAGTTGGTGTTGGCCTGGAGCAAAGAAAGAGTAACCTCAGACCACACCTCTAGTGGCCTGGAGGCTGGGAGGAGTACCTGGGGTGGGGTGTTTGTGCTTGAACTTCTCAAGGCAGTCGGATATTTTATTGCTTCTAAAGGCAATGGGATG
>PVKH010045656.1:0-10480 GCA_004027955.1 Chaetophractus vellerosus
GGGGAGAGTGGAACATTCATAGAGGTTTAGAGTGAGGACTCTGAACTTATAAAGCGCAGGTTTGAATCCCAAATCTGCAACTTAGCTAGCCACATGACCATGGGCAAAATAGTTTGTTTCCAGTTTAGTTTCATGATCTACAAAATGGGATTTTAAAAGGCTATTTTGTCTATAGGTTTGTTATAATGATTAGATAAGAAAATGCTTAGAGTACAGTACGTTATACATAGAAAACCCTCAGCAAATATTAGCTAGTATCACTATCATTGTTATGTGAAAAAGAAGCTATTAGCTGTGCAACCCTGGCACTTAATCCTGAATTCAACAGTACAAAGATAATTTGCTCTTCATGTGACCTTGACAATTTCCAAGGTCTCTTGAGTGTATGTAGGTGGAATACCTACAACAGGGACAGTTATTTTTATTTTTTAAAGTCATTACTATGTAACTCATCTTGCTAAATACTCATTTGTAAAAAAAAGGAGAAGAAAGGAGAAGTTAATATGCATTAATGTGCCCTTTGGGATGCTTTACTTGGCTTACTAAAAATATTTTTCTAAGCACTGTAGCTTCAGGATATCGTCTTTATTAAAACAATATTAGGGGAACAGATGTGGCTCAAGTGGTTGAGTGCCTGCCCCCCACATGGGTATCCTAGGTTCAGTCCCCATGCCTCCTAAAAACAAACAAACAAACAGCAAGCAAACAAAAGGAAAAACCAACTCAGGGAAGCTGATGTGGCTCAGTGGTTGAGCGCTGGCTTCCTACATATGAGGTCTGGGGTTCAATCCCCAATCGCCAGTCCCAGTACTTAAAACAAACAAACAAACAAATAAATAAAAAAACGATTAGAGGGGAGCAGATGTAGCTCAAGTGGTTGAGTGCCTGTTTCCCATGTACAAGGTCCCAAATTCCATCCCTGGTACCTCCTAAAAACAAAACAAAACAAATGGACAAACATACAAAAAAAAAACAACACTCAGTGGGGAGCTAATGTAGCTCAGTGGTTGAACAGCTCCTTCCCATGTACAAGATTCCAGGTTCCATCTCCAAGGTTCCAGGTTCCATCTCTGGTACCTCCTGAAATTAAAGCAAACAAACTACCTCTCATTAGGGAGCAGATGTAGCTCAGTGGTTGAGTGCTTGCTTCTCATGTATGAGATCCTGGGTTCAATCCCTGGTACTTCCTAAAAAACAACAACAAAAAAACCATATTAGAATAGTCTAGCAAAAGCATCCCTCTTTAGGAAAGTTAAGGCAGATAAAAGTCAAAGTATCATAGATTGGAGGATATATGCTTTCACAAGATCATTGGACAATCAAGGGGATTAAAGTGCCTGAATTCTGGTTCTTTCCAGAAGAGCTACTCAGAACTGGAATGGCTTCATTGGCCTCGATTTACAAACAAGAAATGATTGTAGTTTCTCTGCCATATGTCTGCTTCCACATTTTAAGGAAAGTTAAATTGCTGCTCATTTGTCACAGGTATGAGAGCACATGTAGTAGAGTCCTCTCTATGTCCATACAGAAGAGTAAGAGCCCAGAAAGTTCAATGGTCTCTCCATATTTCAGTGCAATTCACTAGAACAAGTAAGACAAGAAGCATCTCTGATTTCTGGATTCTCAGCCTATTGAACTATTCTGCACCTGGCTATGGGGAGGATTAGCTTTGTTGGACAGGACCTACGAGTCCACCTCTGCTCCCCTAAGAATGGATTGCTAGCATTTCCCTGAACATAGAATAGTGGTTTGCAGCTTCCTGTTTTCCTCTCGATCACATGCTCACTTTTGGGAATTGAATCATGTCCCCCACAAAAGATAGATCCAAGTCCTATCCCCATTTATGTGGGTAGGAAGTCACTTATAAAGTGGATCATTTACTATGTTATTAGTTAAGGTGTTTCAGGGTGTGGATGTAAATAGTACCTTTGAAGGTGGTTTTAGTTAACATGTACATGGTCAGACTGAATGGGATAGGGCTTAATCCAACATGGCTGAGGTCTTCATTAGCAATGGGAATTGGACACAGAAGTAGAAGCCAGAGGAGAGTGAGATTGCCATGGGATGGAGGCAGAGATGCAGCTACCAGCCCAGGGACCCCAAGGATTGCCCGCAAGCCAGCATGAGAACACCACAGGCTCCAGGAGAAAGCATGGCCTGGTGATATCTTAATGTTGGACTTCAGGCCTCCCAAACCATGACACCATCAGTTCCTGTTGTTTAAGCCAATCAGCCCTTGGCATTTGTCATAGCATCACTGGCAAACTGAGACACCCACCAAGACGGAGTGTTTGCTCCTCTATTTATAAGAGACCAGAAACATTCTGCATGGTAGACCACAGGATTCACCAATGAGCTTTGAAGAAATGTTTCATATGGGTGCGAATCATTGATTAATTAAAGTCTTTGATTGAGTCCACATGCTGAGCAAGAAACCGTGATTGAGATACGGGACCTTTCTTTAAGGTGCTTATACTATAGTTACTCATTTACAATAAGACTACTTTGTCATTGTTGCAAATAATTCAGGTCTTTGGAGAATTCAAAATTCATTCTTTATATGCATATATGTATATGTAGGTATATCTATATATATAGAGAGATATATACATATATATATATAGAGAGAGAGAGAGGATGTGAACTTACAAAGCAATCATGGAAATGTGCAGAATTCCCATAAAACACCCATAAAACACCCATCCACCAGCACACTACATTGTTGTGGAACATGTATATCTGATGAGATAACATCATTAGACTATTGCCACTAACCAAGGTCTATGGCATCCATTTGGTATATTTTTTCCATTATCCCTCTTGTTATTAATACAGTACTTTTTTGACATTGAGAATATTAAAATATTGCTATTAATTATAGGTCATAGGTTACATTAATTGTATTTTTCCCATGCATCTCCATAGTCCTACCGCCTTGTAATAGTGATGTACATTTGTTCTAGTTCATAGAAGAACATTCTCGTATTTATACTATTAACCACAATTCTCATCCATCTCTGGGTTCACTATGTTATTCAGTCCCTAGATTATTCTCCAGCTTTCCTTCAATTGACATTTACATTCCTAGGCTACCCTTCTCAGCCACAATCCCATTTTTAAACCAGCTGTGTTAGTTTTGCTCAGTGTTACCATCAACTCTATCCATTTCCACACTTTTACAGTCAAACTAATTAAAACTTCTACACATCAAAATTGATTCTTAATTATGAAAGTTAGATTCTAGTTCTGTTAAGGCATCTTCTACAAGTGGGCACTTGTTAACCTCAAATTTGTACTAAAGCAATTATTTTAAAGCTTTTGTTAAAAGGCATCAGGTTTTTAATCATTTGTTTAAGTATAATTTTAATATTATATTTTAATTCTCTGCTTTTTTGTCAACTAAAGTATATACAGTTTACCTTTCAGGAGAGGAGTTAAAAAATATTCCTATTAGCCATGACATGTCTACCTTTTAAAATATAATAGAAAATATGGAGAGAGTATTTATTAATCCAATAGGTAGGAAAAATCAATCAAGTTTTCTAATTCTACCCTATATTCTCAATTTATATTATCTCCCTAACTTATTTTACTCCCCAATTTCAAAATTGAAGATATAAAAAAAAATTTCCCATAAATAATTGGCTTTTTAAAAACAAATCAGTTTTATTGATACATATTAATAAAGCATACAATTTATCCAAAGTGTACAGTCAATGGTATTTGGTATAGTCACATAGTTCTACGTTCATCACTTCAATCATTTTCATTATTTCATTATTTTCATTATTTCAATAATAATAATAAACAAGGCAAACAAACAAGAAAATTCCTCTCTTCTCAATTTCTATTTCTCCTACTGTACTAGCTGCTATTTCTGGCTACTCTTGGACAAATATTTATTTGTTTATTAAGCAATTTCATTGAGATATAGTCACACACCATATGATCTATCCAAAATATATAATCAGTGGGTTTTTTTTTAGATGTTAAAAAGTCCTTTATTGTAAAATTGTAAAATGAATAGAAACATAGATTGAAAGAAATTAAAAATTTAAAAGAGAGGGCAAGGCCAGTTTAGATATAATATAATCAATTATAAAAACTAGATGGCATAGCAACAAACATTTATAAATGTAAACAATAATTCAAATAGAAATTAATTATAACAATTCTAATTCTTATATTACAGCTCTAACTATTGGACATAATAATCTCTAAGAATGAAATAAATTATTAGTTTAGTTATTTAATTTTCATTTAGGCCATAATTCTTTCTAGATCAACAAATTTCCTTTTTGGAAATTCTTCACATCTTACTGGAATGAATTACAGCGGGTAACAATTTTCCAACTCATAATTTTATGAGGCAGAAAAACTCTAAATCTTGTTCAATAGTAGTTACACTAAATCATTATTGATCCAGATAGCTTATTTTAACTAAAGAGTATGAATAAGAAAGGGTTAAAGAAAAATGAAGTAGCCATAAATATATCTCTTCTCCAGCCCTCCTCAATTAAAAGCAAGTGTTTATTTTGTATGAAAAAAATGAAAGAATTCTGATCACAGGAACAATTTGCCAGTTACACCGAGTAATTATTGTTCATATACTATAATGTTGTTATTTTACATTTATCTGGTCTACTCCAGCTCATTTTTGGTTACTGTTTGCCTGGAATACCTTTTTCCAACCTTTCACTTATAACCTGGTTGTGTCCTTATGTCTGAAATGGGTCTCTTGTAGACCACATATAGACTGCTCATATTTTTTTAATCTATTCTTTCAGTCTGTCTTTTGATGGTGAGTTCAATCCATTAACATTCAGTGTTATTACTGTAAAGACATTACTTCCTCCATTTTGTCTTTCATTTCTCTGTTGTCATATTGTTCTGTTGTCTGTCTTCTTATCCTTTAGTTTACCCTTCCTAATAATCTTCATTTCTAAACTCTTCTCCAAATTTCTTGCCCTTGTGTTTTCCTTTCAGGCTACAGCACCTCCTTTAGTATCTCTTGCAAATCTTGTCTTTTCGTAACATATTCTATCAGTTTTTGTTTGTCTGTGAAGACTTTGAACTCACTTTCAGTTTTGAAGGACAGCTTTGCCGGATACAGAATTCTTGGCTTTTTCTCCTTTTGTGTCTTAAAAACATCATACCACTTTCTTCTCTCCTCCATGGTTTCTGATGAGAAGTTGCGCTTACTCTCATCGAGTTTCCTTGTATGTGATGCTTTGCTTTTCCCTTGCTGCTTTCAGAACCCTCTCTTTATTTCTGATATTTGTCATTCTGAATAGTAGGTGTCTCAGGGTAGGTCTATTCGGATTTATTCTGTTTGGAGTGCATTGTCCTTCTTGGATATTTATACTTATGTCCTTTATAAGGGTTGGGTAGTTTTTGGTCATTATTTTCTCAAATATTCTTTCTGCCCCTTTTCCATTCTCTTCTCCTTCTGGGACACCAATAATACGAAAGTTCCATTTTTTGCATTCTCTTTCTGTTGTCCTGTCTTTTCCAATTCAGATGTTCTGTCTTGGAATTCACTAATTCTGTCTTCAAGCAAGTCACATCTGCTCTTATGTATTTTTAATCTCATCCATCGTGTCTTTCATTCTCATAAGTTCTGTTACTTTTCTTTGCAGCTTTTCAAATGGTTCTTTATGCTCTTCCAGTGTCCTCTTAATATCCTTTATTTCTTTAGTCATATTTTTTTAAATTCTTTGATGTGATTTAGGAGAGTTGCGTGATTTTCACTGATTAATTATATTAAATCCTGTATCTCTTCAGGATATTTGGTTTGTTTTTTGGCTGGCCCATCTCTTCCTATTTTCTAGTATGTCTTGTAAGTTTTTGCTGATGTCTAAGCATCTGAAATTACTTTGAATTTATTCTGATGGCTAATTTCTCTCTCTCTTGCCTATTGTGTTTTTTTTATCATAGCTCTTCTTTGATATTTGGTTCAAATTATTCTCTGTCTTCAAAATTGCCCAGCTTAAGTTTACAAAATTGGGCCAGGGACTCACTACTATTGCACAGATTTTCTCCCTGGCATTAGATACAGAAAGCTCAATTTTTGTCCATGCAATTTCCAGACCAGCCAGCAGATCGTGCTAGTCAGCACAGCATTCCATGGAGGTGTTTCAATCTGGGCTTTCCTGTGTTCCTGTGTTGAATCTCCAGATCAGAGATTCAAAGCAGACTTTGATGGCCAAATTCACTAAAGAAAATCAGATGCCTCAGAAAGATATTGGTTCTTTTTTCCCATTGTTTTTGTGAGAGCATTCAGCTCTGCCTGTTAGTCCGTTGCCATCTTCCCACATTCCTCAGTAATTGGATTTTTAAAAAAGATTTATTTATCTATTACCCCCTATACCCACATTATATTTGCGCTTGCTGTCTACTCGCTGTGTGTTTTTCTGTGTCTGCTTGTCTTCTCTTTAGGCAGCACTGGATCCTGGGACCTTCCATAGTGGAAGAGAGGTGCTCAGTCTCTTGTGCCACCTCAGCTCCCTGGTCTTATTGTGTCTCTTCTGTGTCTCTTTTTGTTGTGTCATCTTGTTGCACCAGCTCTCCACATGGGCCAGCTCTCTGCTCAGGCCAGCTTGCCTTTTACCAGGAGGCTGTGGGAATCGAACCCTGGACCTCCTATGTGGTAGATGGGAGCCCAATTTCTTGACCCACATCTGCTTCCCAGTAATTGGATTTTATAAGCTTGATTTTCTTGGTTTACTAAAGTATATCTTTTCCTCACCAGCTAATTTAAAATCATAATGAACAAAACAAGTCTATATATACCATCCAGTACTTCCAGCTTCATCAACCCCTTTGCACAAGGGAAATTTTCTTTAATATCGTTAATAAAAGGGTATCTAGAAAAACATGGACATTTTAAAATTGGCTTTATTAACCCTGTGTTTGTATTTTCTTTTGCTGTTATCTGTTCCTTTTCTTTTGAACTCGTTAGCCCCTTAACCAACATTCATCACTACATTTTCAAATTCTATCCATGCTGTATCTGCATGTCATCCATGTTAGCTGGGAGTTGAAAGCATCCTACAGTTACAGATTTGCAGGAGGCAAATCACAACGGAAAGTGTAATGAGCTCTATAAACCTGAACGTGCTACAAGGCATAGCTGCTCTCCACAGGGAAAACATGCAACCTCCATCATCTTCTCAGCCTTGAATAGAGCTTGCAAATGCAGATACACTTCCAAGGGCTGCTTATATTGGACTGGTGCTGAGCAAAACCACTTTGTGATTTTTAATAAGTAAAGTTATTTAGCATATGTGGAATCACAGATTAAAGGCTTGTTACTGTCTGCTGTGCTAACAAAGCATGGACTGAAGACTCCCCAAGCGTTCATTGGTGTGCCAGATCCTAAAAGCTTCGGAAGCATGCTTCTGCTACATCCTGTCACCGCTCAGCAGATTAATTACACATCAGCACGATAAGCCAGAACTGTTCCAGGGAGAGTTATTGTAGTATATCATTTCAATGATCTGTGGATAGCAGACTATTGGGAGACTTGTTTGGAACTGCACCTTTCAATCCGTCTCTTAGTGCTTTGAGGATTCACTGAGGCATACTAGTGCTGGAAACACTTCAGCACCCCTCAAAGTATTCTTCAAGCACCTTAGCCTGTACCTTACATGGTTCCGATGATAACAGCTATAGCCCATTTTCTTTACTTATTAAACATTTAGTCATCCAGGACTTAAGGAAAAGGTAAATTAGAAAGATATTTAGGTGCCGGCTGTAGCCCAGTTGCTAGGGCGCCGGTTTACCACATAGGAGGCCCTGGGTTCGGTTCCCGGGGCCTCCTCGATCGGGCAGACCGCCTTGAGAAGGCAAGCCACCACGGGCAGGGCAAGCCCCCGCGAGCAGGCAGGCCGCCGCGCGGTGAGCTGACTTGGAGGGTTGCCGCAGCGGGGGGGAGATGAGCAGACACAAAAGAACGCAAAGATGAACACAGCAAGAACAAGCAGAAAGGGGGGGGATATATAATAAATAAAAAATAAATCTTTAAAAAAGAAAAAAAAAAAAAAGAAAGATATTTAGGCTAAGACCTAACACTTAAAGCTTAAGTGATGAATAAACATTATTGATTTCCCTGTAGCTCATTTTCTCTATATAAAAATAGAAATTCAGTAATAATATTTTTAATTCTTGCGATTATGATTTTAATTAAAGATTTATTTATTTTATCCATTCTTACCTCCCCCCCCACCCCTGTTTTTGCTGTTCCTGTGTCCATTTGCTGGGCAATTCTCTGTGTCTGTTTCCTGCCCTCTTCTCATCCTTCTCCTGTCTTCACCAGGATTTGATCCTGAGAACCTCTGATGTGGGAGAGAGGCGTCCTACTGCCTGCACCACCTTAGTTCCTGTTTGTTTCAGCACGTCTTGTCTTGGCTCTCCCTTGCGTCACTCTCCGGTTACGTCATCATCTTGCTGCATGGCTCGGCAGGCCTGGCGGTGCACCCGCATGTGGGCCCTGATGGCGCACCGCGCATGTGGCCTGGTGGCTTGCACGCCTTCTGTATTTTTTATTTTTACTGGGAGATCCCAGGGATCGAACCCAGGTCCCTCCATATGGGAGACGGACGCCCAACCATTTGAACCATATCCGCCCGCACCCCGTGATTATGATTTTAATAGCAGGAAATAAATGTCTTGGTAGCTCATCCTGAAATTTCATATGATTCAGTAAACAATTCAAGTATGGTTGATCATTAAAGTAGCTAGAAAGTATATAATGCATTCGAGAAGAAGAATTTGTGCTATTCTTGTGGCAATATGAAAGTCAAAGGAAATGTGATAATCAGGTAATACATCAAGGTTAAGCTTTGGAGAAAAATAATATAAAACAGGTGCCTTGCTCAACTTAGTGGCTTACTATTAATATATATTTAACTTAGTGTTTCAGGTAACACTTATAAAGTCATTAAGTAGTAATCTCATTATTATAGAGTCTACCCTTTTATAATTTATTTAGAGGTACACTCAAGATATTTTTATGTTCCTTTTGAAAATAAAATATATTTTTAAGTACACAGGGAATATTATACACAATTCTAAAAATTTGAGCAAACATAAATTACTTTGGGATTATCAGTTGCATACTACAATTTTGCGTACGAATCCTAAATCGTTCAGGTACTTTCTAAAAGCAGGCCCTAAGGCGACATCTGTCAATATTAAAGAAGCTTAATTTGAATTATCATAAAGAGTTGAAAATAATAAAATTGTATTTGTTTAAAATGTTTTATAATTCAAAGCATCTGACTAATTAAAAATAGCTTTCCTCATCATTAATTTAAATTAATCTTCATTTAACCACATTTCCAAAGAGTCAGACATTAGCACTCGTGAATTTGTTTTCAACTTGCTATTAAGCCTCAAGACTCAGTGATTTGCAGCACTCTGAAAATTATTAGGTCCTGTATTTTATAACACAAATGCAGCTTTGTCCCATGGGCTCTGTGTACTTGTTGCATGGGCAACTAGCTTTCCTCAGTGGGACACATGCAGTGGAGTTCCTTTTGTGGTTTCTTTTTCCTCACTGGGTATTGTTTTATTTTATGATGAATATAGCACATCTTATAGAAAGCAAAATAGAAAAGTAAAGATAAATGAATGAAAAGGTTAATGACGAAATTTTTCTCTTGCTTTGACAGGCAAGTTTTCAGAAAATAATGGATTTGATTTTTCTCAAAGGGGTCCCTTAATGGGATGGAGAAAATACCTGAAATAATTAGACACAAAAGCCAGTGCTGTTTCATTACTGCTGAGAAAAACTAGTGAAGAATTCCTGCATGAAATGTTAAATCAAACCCCTTTTTTTGCAGCAAAGACAAAGAAGATATTATATCAATGCTAAGGTCAGAAAAAAAAAGAATGTGGGATTTAGTTTTATGAGATATGAATATAATCCAGGTGTTTTTTTCATTTTCTTCATTAACAAGGAGACCTTGGTCATGTCGTTTAACCAATCTGTGCTCATTTTTTAATCTTTCAGAATTCTGGACTAGCAATTGAGTTTGCGTTTAGGATTAAATAAGGTAGATGTACCTGGACAGGATTTTTTAAAGTAATGCTTCCATAATTTGTTAAACTGACCTTGATCTGTTATTTTATTTTTTGACATGGAAATAAAGTTTGCTAATTAAAATAAAAACTAAACTGAGATTAGCAGCTAGCTAATGTCTCATAGCTAGCAATTCCTAGAGGTGGATGTCAAACCAGTTTTGTTGAACCCAATGTACAGCATGTCATGTGGAGGTGACTTCCTGAAATCTATCTCCATATAACAGTTAACTAAGTAATACTCACACAATATATTTTGATTCCCCCTCCAAAATGGCTCCCTCATCTGTCAGTTCGTTGTTTGCTCTCTGTGTCTGGTTACTGTCTACTGGTTGTGTCTGCACATCTTTTTTTTTTTTATTATTATATATCCCCCCCTTTTCTGCTTGTTCTTGCT
>PVKH010045657.1:0-10477 GCA_004027955.1 Chaetophractus vellerosus
GAGAGGTCCCCGGGAACCGAACCCAGGGCCTCCCATGTGGTACCCCAGCGCGCTCTTTATCCACTGAGCTATCTAGCCGGGCCTTGGAAAAAAGATTTTTTTGCCCCATTCCTTTCTCTTTCTCCCTGCCTGTATCACAGATGCAATAGTTGGATCGCCTGAAAACACCTTGTGATATTGAGGGTGAAAGTGTTAAGAGGACAGAAGAGAAATATAGAAAGAGTCTGGGTCTCTGGTAACCTTTTAGAGGCAGGCTTTTGTTAAGCCACTACAGTGTGATCTTGCTTACTAGCCATGGACCATAATTCTTAACTGATGTAGGGGTTGAAGAGAGTGGTAGAAGTTCAAAATAACAAAATCAGGGGAGTGGTAACTAATCAGTGACAAGTAGAAATCACTGAGCAGAATGAAAGAGCACTATTTAGACCCTGATAGGCAGGGAATAAAATCCAAGGAAAAGCTCTCTATATTGCCCAGGATACAGAAAAAAATGAGATTCCAAATTTGTCAGTTCAGAGCTCCTAGAGTTTTCCTTAACACTCTGATGTCTGGAATTATATCAGATAAAACAGCATCAGAGTCAACTACCTGAATTATTATCTACACTAACTTCACCTTGGGTTGAAAGCAACAGATATGATGTCCAGGTGCTCACTTGAACATCCCATTTAGAGGTGTGCCTCATTCTTATGAGGTCACCCCTTTGTCTGGTACCAAATCCCTCAAAAAATAAATTCTATGGTCAGTTTCTGATGACCCAGTTTGCAAAGACCCAGGCTGACACACAGGATTTACATATTATGGTAGAATGTGAGAAAATTCACCAGAGTCTGGCATTTAAGACACGATAGAGGGTAGAGAATTCTATGATGATCACCAGAAATGTTGGAACCACCTTGGATGATGTCAGAGTTTTATAGGAGAAAACTTATGATACCCAGGTACTCAAATCCTTACTAAATGAAAGAACAAGTGTGATAATTTTGTAGTTGGCAATAAGAAAAAAATACAATGTGGTGTAGCTTCATTGTCAACTTAAGGCACAAAGAAAAAGACAATTTTGCATGAAAGAGGAAAAATAATAGCCTTTAAGTAGGGTCAGCCATACCTGTATGTGATAGATGCTATGAATTTAGGAGACTGTATTTCAATCTTGGCTGCACATTGGAATCATCTGAGGAGCTTTTTCTAAAGAGAACAATTAATCATAATCTCAAAGGATAGAGTTTGGGCATTGATCTCATTCTATCCATTTAACGAATTCATTTCTATTCATTCATTTCTATTCATTCTATAAATATTTATTAAAGAACTAATTCTTACGCAGTGTTAGGACCACTGAGGAGTTGATACTGGACAAGGTAGACATGGAGCTTTCAGATTTTGATAAGTGTTCTAAATGAAATACTGGTGAGGAGATGTTAGGATATCTAAAGAGGAGAAATCTTTGGTGATACGGAATATCCCAGTCCTAGCACTGAACTTGGCACCAGGGAGGAAAAGATATATTGTGCTCCCAGACAGCTGGACTCTAATGGAAGGAAAAGAAATCATATCTACTTTAATTATTGTAACAGGTAATATAAAGATGGGCACTTACAATTTTTATGGAATACACAGCAGATAAAATTTACTTCAGGTTGCAGAGGGAGGGTTTCATCATCCGAGGTAAAACTTAAGACATGTTCCAAGTGGAGAAGAGAAGAAAGAGGATTCCAATTAGAAGAACGAGTAAAACTGATAGAATGCCAGAAGGATTGATGTAAGCGATCTAAGTATTACAGTATATACACATTCCTTTCATGGCACATGCATTTATTTTTACATCTGTCTAGAGAGGAGAGAACTACTTCTTTTTTTTAAATATATATATTTTTTAATTACATATCTCCCCCCTTTCTGCTTGTTCTTGCTGTGGTCATTCTTGCATTCTTCTGTGTCTGCTTGTCCCCCGCCCCCGGTGCAGCGACCCGCTGAGTCAGGTCACCGTGTGGTGGCCTGCCTTGCTCGCGGGGGCCTGCCCTGCCCGCAGAGCCTTTGCCCTGCCCACGGCGGCTTGCCTTCTCAAGGCAGTCTGCCCTCTTGAGGAGGCCCCAGGAACCGAACCCAGGGGCTCCTATGTGGTAAACCAGCGTCCTACCAACTGGGCTACAGCCGGCCCCCAGGAGTGAACTATTTCTGACACATCATTGTATGAAGAACTATTGAAGAGATCATGCCCATTGAAACACAACATGTCCAACTCTCTCATTAAATACCTTATCAGCATATGTGTTTCATATTTGTATTTCTATCTTAGTAATATTACCAAATTTTTCTGTCTAATGACTTCTCTTTATCTCTGTATTTGTATTCTATTCATTCATGTGTATGGGTCCAATCTGTATATTCTCAAACTATAGGGCAAGACTAACTCCTCATTTCCTTCTACCTAGCATATACACTATCTCATTATTCCACCCTAATGATCATTCTAAACTAACACTTTCAAATCCACCTGTATATTTCCTTTGTGCCTTATATTTACATATGAATATGTCCTTGAATTTTGCTTTTGGCAAGTCTTTACATCCCACCTTGGTCCCAATTTTACATTTCTACAACTTCTGATATGAAGTCTGCAGCTCAACTTTCTTCTAAAGTGGTGTATATATCTAGGTTTTAATGATTTACAAAGAATAGGCATAATTGAAAACCTTTTCATGAAATTATCATTATACTTTATAAGATCCTCTCTTCTTTCTAAGTGACAGAGATCTGGTTCCCTAAGACTTTGCCCATGAAGATAAATGCTAGTTTTAAGGGATTCAATGTATTTTCTTCTACAGCACTTATACAGCTGTAAGTGTTTTTCTCATGTGTATCTGTCTCTTTGGGGGTCCTTCTGCTCAACCTGGAAGGCTGACAACACTACCTGAGCCCTCTCTCATCAGTGGTCAATACTCAGTTGGGTTTTCAAGTTTAAAGAAACTGAAAATCAAACCTATAGCCCTCAATATTGTGTCTATGACACCAGATGTTAAAATGTTGAATAAACTCCTGCAATAATACATATAGAAGCCAAAAGAAATGCAATGAATAAAGGATTTCCAAAGACCTTTTTCAAGTTATGACAATACTATATCCCACATTTTAGACACTCTGGCAGGAGTTCGGGTTCTTGTGAACACATGGAAGAAAGTCTGGTGGGATTTCGCACATGAATTTATGTTTTGCCTATACATGCAAGCCATGGAGTCCGTTTCTCTTCACATTGCAGTTCATGCCATTGGCCCCTCCAGAGAGAGAGGTAAAAATTGGACCATGGGAGATTTATGGTAAAGGTAAAATGAGCAACAAATAGAACAGACATTGTTGTACTCCAGGACCTTCCAAAGATACCTCATGCTACCTTTAAATCAAACAGCAGAAAAAGAGGTTTCTGATGTGAGACACACTGAGATTAGTCTATGTGATAGTGAAACAATTGATAAAGTGAACAATTTGCTGAAATCGGTTGTTTGGTTTTAGAAAATATAGAGAAGAATAGCACCTGCATATGGGCCTCGCTTCTAGAACTTATGTTTATATGTCTGCTTCCACCACTAAGCTACAACCTGCTCAAGGAGAGGGTCTATGTGTAACATTCATTCCTAGTTTCTATATGCTTGGCAGGGAGCCTGGCAGATAGTGCTTTATAATTTGCATTAGATGAAAGGATGAATGGGTGAACAAAAAAATGAGTGAAATGCTGCTTGCTTAAATTATACTGTTATTATAATCTAATATAAATTTTGTCTGTCTTTTTATGCTTAGCCTCAGTCAGGAATTTTTGTAGTATGACAGTGTGCATAGAGACCAATATGTTAATGAACCTAGGTAACCATTTTAAAGTGATTCAGAATGTGAATGTCAATATGAAGGGGGGAAAAAAAAAGTTAAACCCATCAACCATCAGAGTACAGGATATACACTTTTTTATTCATTAGCAACCAGTGAAAAAGGAGAGGAAAGCATTTAAAAGGCTCGTCTTCAAACAAATCAAATGTGATGTGTTTGCAAGGGATCTATTAAAAAAGGAAATTTTCTTCTCTGACCTTTGCAAAGTCCATGAAAGATAATATACTCAAGGTATCAAAAAGATTAAAGGTGTGTTTACTAAGAATTAAGACCAGTGGCAAAGCATAATTTTACTTTCAAACTTCGTTTCATAAAGCAACCATTTCACCCTGACTTGTGAAACACTGAATTATAGAATACTGAAGTTGTCTTTGACTGGCATAGAGGCCACGCATTACAAAGAATAACACCATATAAATATGGCATATTTTAGAGAAAAGAAAATATTTCAAAGGTAATCAGCAAGTCTGACCTTTTGAAATACCCATTCATATTTTGCAGTTTAAAAACACTGATATATGCTTACTTCTCTTTTTTCAAATAGAATTTTTCTAATAACTAGATAAGTGAGAACCCTTCCTACACGCTCCAATGCTGATAGGCTTTGTTCCATATCTCTGCATGTCAATACACACCCAGAGAGAGACAGACACAGACAGACTCACATGCACAAGCTAGCAAGGAAGAGAAGGGTTTCATTCTCTGAACTAAAAATGATCACAAGAGTTTTTCCCTCTTCAGATCAAAGCTCCCTGAGCAAGTAGACTTCCCATGTGCTCCTGCTTTTCATGCCCTTCATCATTCATTCATTCACTAAATAGTCATTGTGGACCTAATCTGAGCCAAGAACTCTTCTACACGCTGGGAAATCAGCAGTAAGCACAACAGAAAAAAATCCTTAGATGTAAGTATCTTCCATTCTAGCGGGGTTAGACAATAAACATCATAAATAAGTAAAACTTATAGTACATCCCTTCCAGGCATGTAGAGATAAATCACAGTAAGTATATCAAAGTTCTGGGTGAGGAAGCAATTTTAAAGGAAAGATTAGCAGATGGATAGAGATCTGACGAAGGTGAGGGACTTAGCCAAGGGGCCATCTTGGTAGTAGAATGCTCTGGGCAGAGAGAAGAGCCAGTGCAAAGACCTTAGGGTGCAGTGTGCCAGCAAGACTGAGACACGATGAGAACACCAGCACGGCTGCACAGCATGAGCAAGGGGAAGAGTAATGGGACTTGAGGGAGAAGGGACCAGGTTACGCAAAGCTTTGTAGGCTATTGTAAGGACATTGGCTTTTATTCTGAGAGAAGTGAGGGGGTGTTACAAGGTTTTGAGGAGAGAAGTGACATGATCTGACTTAAAACAAAATGTCAAATACTTACATTGTCTTCTGTGCTACTGTTTCAGGTAGCATTTCATGCATAGCAAACCACTCCAAACTTAGCTGCTCAAAAAAAAAAAAAAACAAACCCAATATTTATTTAGATCATGATTCTCAGGGTTGACAATTTGGGCTGGACTGAGCTGATCTGTGATTCTAGGTCGCAGTTAGGCTCACTCATACATCTGTGGTCAGTGGCTTCTGGAGGTTGGATGGTTATCAGCTTAGAAGACAGGAGCAATTAGAATACATGCGACCCGTCTTCCACCTGCTAACCTAGACTTCTTTACCTGATTCGGATAAGTGCAGGGCTTCCAAGTGCAGAAAGAAGAAAAGTCCAAATGCACATGTACTTTTCAAGCCTCTGTTTGTATCACATTAGTTTATGTCCCACAGCCAAAGCAAATCTCATGGCTAATCTAGATTCAAGAGGTATAAAAATAGACTCCACATCTTGATGGGAGGACCATTTTTACACGCTACCACAGCTGAGATTAGACTACAAGGAGAAAAGAATGAAATTATGGTAGAGTTACAAGGCTTTTGCAATAAGCCAGTGAGAGGTAGGGTCTTGGATAAGGATGGTAGCAGTGTGGCTGGTAAAAAGCATTTGTTTCATAAATATATTTTGAAGGTTGAGCAACAATTTATTCTAGTTAATTGGAATTGCAGTATAAGGTAAACAGAAATCAAAGATAAAAACAAAGCATAAACATTAAGTTGTCTTCGATCAGGAAAATCAGGTTTTGAGGAAAGTTTTGGAGACTTATTTTGTGACTCATTAGACATCCAAATAGAAACAGTGAGTTAGAGAGGAAAACTGATACCAGAGTTAAGTGACAAGGCTCAGTTTGCAAATATAAATTTGGGAATGGTCAGAATGCAGACAAAATTGGATAAGGAAACCACAGGAATGAGTACAGATAAATTAAAGGAAATGTCCAAGGACTGAGCCATGGGGCACTTAAAAATTGAGTTTTTGGGGAAAGAGAGAATCTAACAAAAGTTGATGAAAAGGAGCCACTAGTGTTATAGAAAGCAAACCAGAAGCATGTGTTGTTGTGTAAATCCAATGAAAAATATTTCAAGGAGAGAATATTCACCTGAATGCCTAATGTGCCAATAGGTCAATTAAGGTGAATACTAAGAATTTACATTGGATTTTGCAACCTGGAGGTGATCCATGACCTTGACAAGAGCAATTTCAGTAGCGTGATGGAGGCAAAAGCCTGAGTAGAGAGGTGTAGGAATGGGAGGTGAGAGATTGAAGATGGAAATAGATAACATTGTCTAGGAACTGTGCTGTAAAGAAATGCAGAGAAATTGAGTGATGGCTGAATGGGAAAATGAGTTCAAGAAAGAGTTTAAGGAAAAAAAATAACATGTTTTTTATGCTGACTGAAATAACCAAGTAGAGTGCAAGAAAACTGATGTTTTAAGAGAGGGAGAACAGAATTGTTGCAGTGATGCTTTAGGAGAGAGAGGTAAAGGTATAAAGCATAAGGGGATTTACTGGCTTTAGAAAGAAGGGATAGTAACAAGAAGTAGCGAATACTATATGGGAACAGATGTGGTCATGGGAAATTGTGGACTTAATCCTCCAATTGTTTCCATTTTCTCAAGTGGATAGAAATCAAAGTCATCAGTAGAATATAAAGATATCAAAGAAGGTGCTGGTAGTATGAGGAGAGAGAAGAAAATTTGAAATGTTATCTAGGGGAGAGTGCTAACAGACTGGGAAAATACAATATGATTGACTGCAAAAAAGGCCCACTTGGAGATTCATAATTTTGGACTTTTAATTATTTTTATTTTTCACAAGTTAGAATTCAGACACTTTTGTGTAGACTATAATGAGTTTTGACAAATGCATACAGTCACATAACCACCTCCACAACCAAGATATAGAACATTTGCATCAACCCCCTAAAATCTCCTCATGCTGCCTCTTTTTAATCAACTGCTTCCACCACTCCCAGCCTCTGGGAACCACTGATTTCCTTTACCTCTCTAAAGTTGTTTTTCTTTCAGAATGTCATATAAAAAGAATCTCAGAAGAAGAAAAGAAAGAATCTCAGAGTTCGTAACCTTTTGTGTCTGTCCTCTTTCACTTAGAATAAATACATTTGGAATCCATCTGTGCTATTCAATGCATCAATAGTTTGTTTCATTGTATTACTGAATTATATTCCAATGTATGTATATACCACAATTTGTTTAGTCATTCACCAATTGAAAACAAGTATGAATAATGTTACTATAGACATGTAAAGGTTTTTTGTGAGCATAAATTTTTATTCCTCTGCAGTAAATATCTAGGAATGGGATTGCTGGATCATATGGTAAATTCATGTTTAGCGCTATAAGAAACTGTCAAAAGTTGAAAATCAACTTTCCAAAGTGACTTTACCATTTTGCACTCCCATAAGATAGACTGAGAGTTCCAGTTGCTCTGAATCTTTGTGAGCACTTGGCATTGTCTTTTGTTAGGAGTTTTTTCAGGTATTATAGTAGATGCTCAATAGAATATCATTGTGGCTTTAATTTGCACTTTTCTAATGACTAATGATGTTTAACATCTTTTCATATGCTTATATGTCATGCATATATATTCTTTGATGAAGGATCTATTAGCAATGTTTGTTTGCTCAGTATTTTGAGGCTGTCTGTGGGTCCAGACCAGGGAGAGAAAGCAAGAGAGACCCCACTGACATTCATTTCCAGTGATTGTCTGGGGGACATTTGTCTTCCTATTTCCACAACTCTGGACTCTATAGAAAGGTCCTGGGCCCAGAAAGAGAAACACTCTTATCAAGGGACTTAGCAAGGGTCCCATTGAACAATAAGCCAAGGAAGCACTTTAGACTTCTTGTGTCCAGGGACCAGCAGGTGAGCAAGGGAATCATCATTGTGGGAGAGCAATTGACCTTAATCAAGAGGAGGAAGAAAAGCTGCTGTTTCACAGTGGGGAAAAGGAGGAATACGGGTAGAACTCAGGTGGTCCACTTCGGTGCCTCCTGGTACTCATATTCTCAATTATAACTATGAATGGCCAAGTGCAGCAACCTCGTACAGTGAGGATGAAGACAATGAGTACCAGCTGGAGTCCCAAGACCAATCCCAGTTTAGGGGGGCTCTAGTTCATCCCACTAACTTCCCTCTCTTTAATGTTCCTCCTAAGAAGAGCTGCACCCCAAACCTGTAAGGAAAATCCCATCTGTGCAGAACAAGGTCTTGACTGTGGCAACCATAGAAAGGCACTTATCAGTTGTCCCTTTAACAAATCACTTGCCATTCAGCTATAAGGACCAACTTCAGCAATTTCATGGTCAACCTCAGCTTTCAAGCTCTTCTCAGGCAGCTGCCAGTCAATGCTTAAACATAGCAAGGATCCTAGGGCCTAGCCATTTCAACCCAATGCAGGCCTCCTCTAATGGGAATCTTTGCTCCAGAGTTCCCTCTTGAGTTGGCTGCAATTTAGCCCAATCTGCTTCCCATTCCCAAGCTGAGACTCTTTCTATCCAACTCTGCTTCCTCCCATCTCCTTTCACAGCTGTTAAATCTGCATTGCAGTCAGTAGGCCTGCTTCCTGCTTCATTGTCTTTCATAGACATTCCTCCAAAATAAACCTCTTGCATTCCATATCCTGTCTCGGCTTCTGCTTCTAGAAGATCCAATCTAATACAACAGTCCGTCAACACAACTCCCGGGTATGTATAATAGCATTTAAAATGAATCATCTTTAATAGTTTTCCAACTCAGAATAAATGTACCTTTACATTTTTAAGATTTTTCTTGCTGTGAAGTTATATTTGTCAAGATATAAGAATAAAACATAATATATTTAATTTGATTCACTAATTTTAAATATTTAGGGAAATAGTATATATGTGTCTCTATTTGTACTCTTGCTCTAGGCCCCACAAATGTTAGGGGTGGATGAGTTAGTAGAGAGAAAGGAGTGGCGATATTAACCAACATTACATTTCAAACAGAACTGAAATTCTCACAATGTCTATCATCACAATATTATAGTTGGTTTGTCTCCAACCAGCCCCACTCCATCCACTCTCGCTCACCAGGGAAGAGAAGGTAGATGAGACTCCAGGACAGTCAGAGTTAAACACCAAGATTGCTGCCCATGGATCCAAATACAGACAGGCCACATACAAGAGGTGGGGTCTAGTTCTCAAAGAGAGCAAGCAAACGGAATAGAGTGCTTGAGATTTAGGTTCTTTAAATCCTTAGCCAACAGCAAGAGAATCAAAGAGAGATGCTCTTGTTTAACAAGGTGTGTTCGTTTAGATTCTCCTCAAAACAGAGCCTGAGACAAGAACCAGGGTGCATGTACTTTATTTGGAAGCTTATTCCAGGAGAGAGGATTGAGGGAATGTGGAGAGGAAGAGAGGAAGCAAAAATAGGGTTGCTGCTGTAGAGTAAGAGGGCTAGAATTCACTGGATCTCTGAGAAACATATGAATCCAAAGTTAAAAACAAAACAAAACAACAACAACAACAAAAACACTGTGTGAACAAAACAAACCAGCTGTGATTCCTATATTGTCTTTAGATTGCCAGAGTGTGGAGCCTGCTAGACACCAAGAATATAATTTTACCCCTTCCTTCGTTTGAGCCATAGTATGGAAATTGTTTATTTCTACAACAAAATAACTCTTCATTCTCTAAGAAGTAGCAGTTCATAGTCTTTCTGCTGCCCAGGCTGTCTTCCTGACATTGAAGGTCCCAGTAGGGGATGTCAGAAATGTTTATATCATTTTTAACAGTCATTTACTTAAATATTTATTCCCTTTCAGAGAGGAGGAAGCAGGAAGGGGAAAGGAGGGCAGACCAGAGCTATATCTAGGCCCGGAGATGTGGGCTTAGGTAGCTGTTTTTATATACACACTTTTCTACTCAACACACTTGTGTTTCAGATGTCAGCAGTGTGGATTTAGAATTTCAAATGGATTCTCCATGTTTTTTCCACTTTTTACATGAGCATATTTAATAAGCAGTCACACATTTTAAATGTGAGTTCAAGGTCAAAAAAGCATTTATGATATGTCTAAACAGGTATCCCATTGACTTGTGGAGCCTCTTCATTTTCTGAGGTAAACATTTGTCACAATTGCATCTTTTTAAAACTGAACTGACAGTAATTATTGCCTCATTTATGCTTTTACTAATGTTTGCTAAGTGTCTTTTTTATACAGTTCAC
>PVKH010045658.1:0-10484 GCA_004027955.1 Chaetophractus vellerosus
TCCATTCACGGGTGACCTGCCCTGCCCGTGGCAGCTTTGCCCTGTCCGTGGCAGCTTTTTGCCCTGCCCACGGCAGCTCTGCCTGCCCACGGAAGCTTGCCCTTCTCAAGGCGGTCTGCCCGCTAGGAGAGGTCCCCGGGAACCGAACCCGAGGCCTCCCATGTGGTATACCAGCACCCTATCCACTGGGCTATATGGCCGGCCCCTAAATTTCTTGAAGTTGATAAATGCACTGAAGGTGACTACATAAGTGAATATCCTTGTTTGTAGGAAATGCCCCATAATTCATGGAAGCAGTATGTGTTCAAGGACTATGTGCACATCCTGCTCTCAAACAATCAGAAAATAGACAGAGATATATAGATAGATGATAGATAAAATGATACGGCAAAGGTGGCAAAATGTTAAAACTGGTTGATCTGGGTATCTGGGAGAGCTGGGGATAAGTTGGAGTTCTCTATATATGGAGTTTGTATTTTTGCATCTTCTAAGTTCGAAATTATTTCGAAATAAAAAGTTAAAGTCCCTTACCACAGACAGTTTGGGAAGAACTATTCTAGGGTGTGTACCTAAAAGTACAACTTTTAGGTCCAAAAGAATGGGCATGCTCAGCCTGCCTGGGTATGCTGAGTACTATCATCCAGAAGAATGATCTGACTGATATTCCCAGGATGAGCTTGAAGGCTCCCTGCCAAACTACAACCTCAACAACGACTTCCAATGCCAGGCTCCCTAATTTACACCAATCCACTGGGCAAAATGATATCTCCCATGGTCTTAATTAGCATTCCCATGTCAACTACGGAAGGTGAGCATCTTTTCCCACGCTTCGAGGCCATTCACTTTTACAAAGTACCTGTTTTTTGGACTGCATTTCTATCACCTTGTTCTTACTGATTAATAGGAGTTCTTTATGTATCTGAGATACTAATCCTCTATCTTCTAGCTAATAGTCTTCACTTATTATGGTGTCTTCTGACAAAAAGTTCTTAATTTTTATGAAACAATATACAAAATATTTCTAATTTATCAACATTTTTTTCTTTTTTGTTAAAGAAATCCCCAAGGCCAAAAGGGACAGCACAGTGAACCAAGTCCCAGCACCATTTACAGAAAAGTCCATCTTTTCTTACATTCTGCAGATCACCTCCATCTTACTACAAATTTCCACACACAAGATCTATTTTGCAGTTATTCTGTTCCATTTTTAGCATACTTTGTTCAAAAACCTCTGAAATTATCTGAGGCTATCTCAAAAATCTTTTCACAAGCTAAAAATTATTCGCTACTTCCATACACATCATTTGATACTACTTAAAACATTTGTATTTTAATCAAAACTTTCCATTATGAAGACAAGGAGGGGTTTTAAAAAGCAATTACTGGTTCTCTCTGACTAAAGGAGCCTGCACCAAATCTTGGTGTGTATTTCCATCTTTCTCTCCCATTTCTCAGCAAGCTCTGTTCTTTCCCCCATTTCCCAAATAAAATATTTTTACTGGCCTAACTCTAAAAAGAAAAGAAAAAAAAAAAAGCAGGGAAGTGGATGTGGCTCAAGCTACTGGGCGCCCATCCACCACATAGGAGGTCCAGGGTTTAATTCCCGGGGCCTCTTGGTGAAGGCAACTGGCCCGCACGGAGAGCTGGCGCAGCAAGATGATGCAACAAAAAGAGACACAGAGGAGAGACAACAAAAGACGCAGCAGACCAGGGAGTTGAGGTGGCACAAGAGATTGAGTGCCTCTCTCCGTCCCAGGATTCGTTCCCAGTGCCACCTAAAGAGAAAACAAGCAGACACAGAAGAACACACAGAGAACAGACAGTGAGCATAAAATGAGGGGGGTGAGGAGAAATAAATAAATCTTGAAAAAAAAAAAAAACAAAAAACAAAGATGATGCAATGAAGAAGCATAAAACAAGGAAGCACAATGAGAGACACAAGCAGGAGTAGAGGTGGCTCCAGCCATTGGACACCTCCCTCCCACATGGTAGGACCCTGGTTCAGTTCCCAGTGCCTCCTAAAAAAATACGAGCATACAACAAACAGACACAGAGAAAAGACAGCGAGTGCAAACAACAGGGGGAGGAGGGGAATAAATCTTTTAAAAATTTTAAAAAGAAAAGAAAAGAGAAGGAAGAAAAAGAAAAAAGAAAAGAAAAGAAAGAAAATCTACTTTTGTGGGTGCCCACTAGGAAAACTTTTCCTATTATCTGGAAGAGATAATCACAACTTCAAATTCAAATCTTCAACTTCAAATGACATAAATTCATTAAAAAAATACTTAAAATAATACTGACAATATCATATGTGTATAGTTAGGGAACAAGGAGGTTAAGACAGTACTGAAATATTCTGGGGGCAATTTGCAGGTTCAGAGCAGTCCAAAGGCTGCCTTGGCCCCATTGGCTGTGTAATTCAAAAGGCCCCTCCTCTGGGTGTTACTCTGCCATCAATACAGAGTGGACTATGCTCCCACAGAGCAGATCCCAGGACACACAGTGAAAAAATAGAGTTCATGAAATGCTACTGCCAATACTAAGGTGTTTCCCAAACTTCCATAGGAACATATTTTGAAATGCAAATGATGGAAAAAAACAGCAATGCTCCGGACACTGCAGTCCCTGGCCTAGAGCTGCTCTGGGATGAGAACTGTTCTGCTAGAAAGCCCAGGCACTGGACGCTTCTTCCCACATGGACTGCCTTTGTAGAAACAGACAGATACTTCTTCAGACTAACTCACCACCCTGTGACTACAATTAAACTATCCCATTGTATCTTGTGTGCAATGAGGTACAAGGTCCACCCATTAGACTGCAACGAGCCCTAACTGCATAGGCAGTGAACTGCTAACATATGCATGTGCCTCGGGCTAGAACGCAGCAGGACTGCAGCTAGACATGTGGCTGCTACTGTGATTCTCACTGCAGGGCACTGCTGCTCAGGAAGTCGCCCCATGGCAGGCATCCAGGGCACTTGTGCCCGGCATACCACTGAACCCTCCCCAATGTTCCGTGAGGCAGGCACCACACCCAGGGCCAGTGAGGGAACATCTCCTGTCAAATGGGGTGGGATGGCACAGCAGCATCTGTGAGCAGCAATAAGCTAGCTCCTGGGGGCACTTACAACAGGGCCTGGCACAAAATAAATACTGGCTACTGTTATTACAGTCTTCTCCTCAAGACCAAGGCTCAGAAAAGCTCCCTCTGCTAGTGACTGGCAGAGCTGTGAGTCAGTCAAAGTTGGCTCCAAAGTTCTGTACAGCAGCTCAATCAATGTTTGGTAACTACATGACAAACCAGAGCAATTCTCTCTTGTCCTGGTCACAAATAACTTATTTTCTTGTACATTTCTTGTACTCATTTTCTTATACAAGCATTATCTTGTATGGGGTACTATATTAACCCTTGATATGTATTTGTTAATAGAAACAAAATACATGTATAGACAAAGTTTATAAAGCTGGATTAAAGTTATGGTAGATGGTTGGCATTTTGGTAGTGGCATCTTGGTACACGGTTGGCATTTTAGCATTTCAGTAGGTGATAGGCGTTTTGGTAAACAGTTGGCATTCTGGCATCTTGGTAGGTAGCTGGCATCTCAGTAGATGGTTGGCATTTTGGCATCTCAGTAGGCAGCTGGCATTTTGGCATCTCAGTAGGCAGCTGGCATTTGGTAGTGGCATCTCAGTACATGATTGGCATTTTGGCATCTTGGTAGGAAGCTGGCATTTCAGTAGACAGTTAGCATTTTAGCATCTTGGTAGGTAGACAGCATCTTGGTAAATAGCTGGCATTTTCACATCTCAGTGGTGGCTGGCATTTTGGTAAACAGTTGACATTTTGGCATCCTGGTAGGTGGCTGGCATCTCAGCAGATGGTTGGCATGTTGGCATCTCAGTAGATGGCTGGAATCTCAGTAGATGGTTGGTATTTTGGCATCTCAGTAGGCAGCTGGCATCTTAGCATCTTAATAGGTGGCTGGCATTTTGGTAGTGGCATCTTGGTAAATGGCTGGGATTTTGGCATCTTGGTAAATGGCTGGGATTTTGGTAAACTACTGGCATTTTGGCTTCTTAATAGGCAGCTGACATCTCAGTAGACTTGGCATTTTGGCATCTTGGTAGGCGGCTGGCATCTCGGTAGTGAAGGCTGCACCTAACTGTGGCCCACCAGATGGGCCCTGTTCCGTAGGACGACCAGAGGCAGGCAGAGATAAGCTATCACTCCTAAGCGGTGATCCTGAGGCTGGGAAAGGTGTGCAGCTGTGGGTCTGATAATCTGACAGGTCCCAGAGGCTCCCAAGCACACCTGGGTCTGAGCATGGAAGCCAACTCCACAGCAAATTGCTACACAGTGGCCAATTTAAGATATGCCTCCAGTCAGTTAAAGGTGCAGAAGCTTAGGAACACCTGCATATTTCTAATAAACCAGTGCAGGTTCAAGATCATGCCTATGCTGCTAACACCTATTTGCATCTCAACTCACTTGCCTGAGTGAGGAAGAGGCAGCAGTAAGGGCCAGCTGGCCACGAAAGCACATATGGCCTCGGAGCTGGTCATTTCCCCAGAGGGTCTGCAGGTTATAATTTTTGTATCTTTGTCATGCAGCATTTTCAGAGTTAAATTTTAATAAAAAATAAAAGCAAGGGCAAACGAAACAAGTTTGAGTGCCACATCAATATCATGCTCAAGGGAAAGCAATATGTGGGTACCTTTGTCAGTAACAACAGTCAGTTAGGGTGACCCAATCAGGATGATGCAAGAGAAAACGGCAGCAACAGACACCACATTTTAAAAGATATAAATTCTATATACTGTCATTTTAATAATAAGGCTCATTTGTGCTTACTCTTCGACACTATACCATTATACAGGAAAGAACATAATTCTCAGCTTCCTTATCTATGAAATAGGATAACAGTCACCTTGAAGGCTGTCCTGGGTTTATGGAGGGCTCATGTTAACTGACCATGAGGAGGGCCTGGCACAGAGGAAGTGCTCCACAAAAATGGGAGGTGTTGTCATTTCCGGAGTGCTTGCAATTCCTATGGGGGAAATTTTCTAAGTAAATTTCATGAGAAAATGCACTGCAAAGAGAGGGCAAATTTGGACAAGTACAGAAAAACTTCATAGACAACTGTCTTCGGTAAACTGTAGACTTTTGAGTTTCATCTCAAAGTTAAATTGGACCATTAAGTTGCATTAAAAACTTTGCAATTTACATGTGATTAGTCTCATAATTCAAAGTGTAAGATGAATACAACTCAGTAAAAGTCTTCATCTGGAACACAATTTCTTTTTCAGTTAACTTAAAAAGCAGCTGTTGAATGGTTTCATGCATTTTTAAAAAGTCCATTTATACTTAGAAATTTATTTTAAAGGCTACATCAAGAGAATTTTAACAAAATTTATTGCAATTCACAAAACACATTTCAGATTTTAGTATCAAACCCTCTAAAAGTAGCTAAATATGCATCAAAACAAGTGTTAAAAATCCTGTGAGGGTGAAGGGAAAAGACACTTAAATACACTGTCCAAAGAAATGTAAATCTGGTACTATATGGCAAAAATTATTTTCTACTTTTATTTAAAGAAACCCTCTCACAATAGAGTGATCCCTATTTAATAAAGAAAACTTTGATGGAACTGCCTAGTCAAAAAGCAAACATTGGCTGTGCCACTCTTGAAACAAAAGAAGGGAAAAGTAGAGCCGAGGCAGTGGCACGCGCCACTCCAGAGGTCACTGCGCTGGGTCCTCCCCAGGAACCTGTACTTACCCCGCGCCCCAGCTGTGCCTGGCGACCCTGGGCCCACCAGCTCTCTGACGCCGCTCAGGGTTAGAATAAGACGGGAGACGTTCTGTTGGTTTCAACAGAAGACAATTCTACTCTACCAGTGAGAAAGGAGAGCACCAGGTTCGGGATCTCAGAGTGAGAGGCTCCGGATACCTCTTCGTGCCCAAGGCGTGAAGCACAGCTGACAGGGTGAGCGTCACCACTCCACCCAAGCCAGGACAACCGCGTAAGCAGCCAGCACAGAACTCCTCAGAACACGGCAATGGGGATACCAAATGGCTCTGTACACTTCATTTCATAAACGGCTATTTCTTCTAGGGATATAATACATGCTCAATTAGGAAAATCAAAGTTGAAATAACCCACGAGGATGAATAAAGCTCACTTGTATTCATTTATTCAAGAAATACTCACCGAGCAACATCTACTACATCTCATGCACGTTATTTTTTTTTTTACTTTTTTTTTTGTATTTTTTGTTTGTTTGTTTGTTTTGGTTACATATCCCCCCCTTTCTGCTTGCTCTTGCTCTGTTCATTTCTCTGCATTCTTCTGTGTCCGCTCTGTCTCCCCCCACTGCGGTGACACGCCAAGTCAGGTCACCGCGCATGATCTGCTCCATTCTCAGGTGACTTGCCCTGCCCGTGGCAGCTTTTTTTGCCCTGCCCACGGTGGCTCGTCCTTCTCAAGGCGGTCTACCCGCTTTGGAGAGGTCCCCGGGAACTGAACCTGGGGCCTCCCATGTGGTGAACCGGCGCCCTATCCACTGGGCTACAGCCGGCCCCCTCATGCACTTTAAAAACATCATCTGGTTTATATGTTAGAAATAACCCGCCGAGTTCTCTGCTATAGCACCAAGTTTAAATAACCATTTATGTAGATACAGGTAAAATGGAGAATAATTTTGGAATAAAGGTAACCTTTAGCATACTGAAAACCTTCCCCAACAGAACTTCCAGGGACATGTCCCAAGCCTGGCCTTACTATGAACTTCTTTCTCTGGAGAAGAAGAAGTTGCACTTCATTTTTGCAACTGAAATATTAAATATCAATATGTTTGAAAAACTCTGAAATTTAAAACAATTTTTACCTTTTAAAGACCCGCCTCACACCAAAGAACTGAGGCAGACCACACTTGCAGAAACATGCTTTTTCATCCACTCACAACATGCTCAGTTAGTGCAAAGAGTAACAAGAGACAAAATCATATTAGTGAGCTAAAGGCTGTCCAGTAATCTAATCCTTAAACCTTCCAGGTTGAATCACAAGTGACCTACAACTACCGAGCTGCTAATCCTCTTCAGGTGATGGCATTATCTGCGAACCTGCCCTGGTGTCAGGAAAGAGAAGGTGTAGTAGACCACTCTCTCAGACTGGGGGTTGCACTTCCATAAAATATCATTTATCTGCATCCTCATTTATATTTAAGAAGCAATTTATGAGATAACTTCCATAAAGTGTATCATCTCCTTTGCTCCTGCGAAAGGTAGGTAGGGCAGGCCATATGAATGGAGCCATTCTGTAAAATGTAAGAAAACCCAAACGTGGAGTTCCTGTGGGCAGGGAGGCAACGCCAGAGCCCTTCAGCCACAGAGCAGGCACCAGTCTGATTTCATCCTAGCACCAGAGGTCAGTGGGCCCTGGGCTGAAGGCATCCGGAACACCGAATCATCATGCAGCTTTCCCCAGTCCAGAGCCAAGCAGATTATCACTTCATTCCACTTACTCACCAAACTGTCACAGCAGAATGTACAGACTTCACGACACGGGTTTTGTTTTTTTCTCTAACCAAAGACAGAATCTCTAAAAGCATTATTACTGGTGGCAGATCTGACTTATAAAAATAATTATAGATTCAAAGTTGGGGAAAGATGTATGCACCCTTCATATGCCTGTTAACTGGCTGTCTTTCCCACAAGAGCCAGGGAGGGAGCGTGGGGGCTGGTGGCTCTGTCCTGAGGGCACGGGTGGCTCGCACTGGACACCCACACAGAAACCAGTACCCCTGAATGCTCAACATGCATCCACTATCTCACAGCTGTTGCTAAGCTCTTCATTTCATTCATTCATTCAACAACCTACTATGTGCCAACTGTTCAGAGCACAAAACAATCTCCCATGGATCTTTACTTATAGTTAAAATATTAAGTCTAACAAATTTACCAAGTAGGATATTAGAAGGACTAAGTGTTGTGGGAAAAAGGGAAGCAGGGAATGGAGATAGGAAATAGGAGGCAGAGGGGTGAAATTCAAAGTGGGGTAGTCAGAAAGGCCTCACAGACAGGATGAAAAGGAAGTGAGTCACGTCTCTGCGAAGTGTTCCCGGGAGACCCTAGGACAGAGCTCAGAGTTCTCCAAGGACCAGCAAGGAGGCCAGTGTGGCAGGGACAGAGGGGGCAAGCCGTAGGAAACTGGTCAAGGGGGGTGGGGGGGGGGCTCAGATCCTGTGGGGACCAACAGGCCACCCTGAGGGCCACCATCACCCCACAGGGGTTCTTCAGCCAGGCTCCGGAGCTCTCCTGCCCGCCCCGCTGGGCACGCTGCTGTCACCAGAGCCAGGGGTGACGCAGACCCCGGCACATAAGCTGCCATAGCCTGCTCACGGCAGCCCTCCACTTGGCCCCACATAGCCCAGAGCCACACACGCTCGATTATAATGTTTCACACAAAGCTCTTAAGTTCTAGCTTCTAATTTCATCTCCTGGTTCTATTACTGAAACTCAACATAACACTGAAAAGTTAGAGAGTGAGAGAGAAGCAAATAAAGGAACATAAAATCTGAGTTTTGTCTAGAGTTCTGCCTTCAGGCAGCCATGAAAATACATGAGCAATATAAATGCTTTTTATCAACAAAGACTATTTTAAATAGACAACTACTTAAGGACTAAGGAGTCTAAAAATTCAAACACAGCCTCTACAAGGCTTAAAATGTTCATTTGTACAGCAACCCACATCTCCCGTATCAAGCCTAAATCTGAAAACAAAAAATAAAATCAGAACTTTTGCTTCCAGGCTCCTTTTCCTGTATGACACAACTTAATTAATTTTTGAGAAATCATGTTTCAGGCACATGAAAATGGGATTCCCCAATCCATTCACAACAAGTTAGAGCCTGAATGGGGTAATTAGTACTGTCTCTTCAAGAGCACAATACAAAGCACTATTCAGAATAATGTCTTTAGGGGATAAGACGATTTTTTGTACAAATTAGTGATTTCTGGAATTTACAACAAACATTTAAACCAAGGGTTCTTCACCTTTTTTGTTCCATTGACCCCTTCACCAGTCAGGTGAAAACCGTGTACCCCTTACAAGTCTACACCATACTGAGTATTATTTAATAAATATATCACACGTGCACCAACACGACCCCACAAAAGTAATGTTTTTCCGAATTTTCAATTTAAGCTCACGGACCCCTTAAGAACCCCTGATTTAAACGATTAATTTTCACTGCCTTAGCAATTCCTCAAAGTACAGGCAGAATGACCTAGAGACTAAGTCAGGTGTTCTCAGCCTTATCAGCCCCCCACGTGAGGGAAAGGCCGAGGGAAAAGACACCTGGCTGAACGGAGGCCACGGGCGGGGGAAGCGCCCAGGTGACTCTGGTAAGACCCCCGCAGGGGAGCGTGGGCGCCACCCGCGTGGAGCACCGCTGACTTAAAAGCAGTCCCGCGCAGGCGATGAGGTAACGCGCTCAGCCGGGAGCCAATCGCTCGGCGACACAAGTGCTCAAGGTACGGCCTCAGCCTCTCCCACGCGCAGGGCAGGCGCCCTTACGGGCACCTTGACAGGCGCTCCTTGCGCAAGGCCCGCGCGGCAGGTCCGCCCGCAGTTCCGCGGGCGCGCCCGCCGCAGGGCCCCGGGCCGGCTCGGCTCCTCCTCGCGCCGCCGCAGACGTGTCCGGGGGGCGGCCGCCCCCAGCCGCTGCCCAGGCCCGCGCGGCCCAGGTGCCTCGGCCGCCGCGGCGGGCCCGGCGCAGCCACGGAGAACGGCCGCCCGCGGGCCCGCACGCCCGGGGGGCGCCGCCACTTCCGGCCCCGGCGCCCCGGCCCCCATCCGCCCGGGCCCGACGCGAGGCCCGGCCCGCAGCGAGCTCACCTGTGCGCGCGCCCGCCCGCGGCCCCGCTCCTCGCTCCTCGCTCCTGCGCTCCGCGGCGCTGCTGAGCGGCAGGCCCACGCGCTCCTCAGGGGGGGCTGCGCCTCCGAGACCCCGGGCGGCGGCGGCGGCGGCGGCGGCAGAGGGCGCGGGAGCGGCGGCGGCAGAGGCGGTGGGGACGCGCACGCTCACGCACGCACCCGCACCAGCGCGCGCGCCCCCGGAAGGACGTAGGCTCCGGCGGATCCGAGGGGCGGGAGGGGCGGGAGGGGCCGGCGCGAGCGCGTAGGGGTGCGGCACCGAGTGGCAGCCCGTGGGCGGGGCCCGGCGGGGGGCGGGGCCGAGCGGCAGCCCGTGGGCGGGGCCCGGCGGGGGGCGGGGCCGAGCGGCAGCCCGTGGGAAGGGGGTGGCTGGCAGGGGTGCGCAGGAGATGCTTTCCGTTTTGGATTTCTTCGGTGCTTTACGTAGGACTGAGAAAATGCAACTGTTCTTATCAAAGAACAGGAGAGGGGGCTGGTGCGAGAGGACCAGTCGGGACTGGCACTTGCGCATGTCGGGGGCGCTGAGATGGGGCTCCCCCCCCCCCCCCCC
>PVKH010045659.1:0-10482 GCA_004027955.1 Chaetophractus vellerosus
CTGTGGGGGGGCATTGTGGGCCCTGGGGGGGGTGGGGAGGGATGGGCTGGATTGGACAGGGGGTGTTTGGTGGCCCAAAGTGTTTTTCATTGCCTTGCGGGGGTGGACACAGGACAGGGTGATAGTCATCAAAATTTATAAAAGTGTACAATCTAAAATGTGGACCTTCATGTGGACCAATGACAATGTTTGGGAACTATGTTTCACTATCTGTATGTCAGTTATGTTGGTGCTGCCATCCACATACAAAAAGGTTTTGGTATGGAGGGGGAATGGAGGAGGAGGTTGAATATATGAGATTGTCTTATATTCTGTGTGTGACTCTGATGTGACCTAAAACTTCTTGGAAAATTAAATGAAAAATGGTGGGATGCTTGGGAGTAGGAGGAAGGTGACATGAAACAGACTGGACACCAGACATTGCACCGACAAGGCAAAATCAGAAAAAAAAATTATATATATATATATATTATTATTATTTCACATGTTTTGAATAACCTAATCCTTTAATAATAACTTATTTTCTTCTTTCTATAAAAAATTTACTTTTCATTTTTTAAATTTTCATATATTTTAACTCTTACATTTTAATATCATTATTATTTCATTTTCCTATTCATTGCAATTGGCTATTGTAATGGCTTCACCTTTGAAGAGGCTATGGATCACAGAAGGGTCACAACAGGGATGGGAGAGGGTCATTGGTGGGGGGTGTCAGGGTTGGGGATGCATGGGAGGAAGTCCACCTGAACATACATAAAAGGTATGCCTAATTGTTCAAATGCTCATGAGCCATGGTCATGGGGTGAAGAACTACTCAATGAATGGGAGATCACTGAATTCCTATCTTGGAGAGCTCTGCCATATTTTCTAGGAGAGTAGCAACAGCCCCCCACCCCCTCCAAGTGCAGGGGCAGTGTCTGGCAAAGGCAAAGGAGGATGATCCATTGATGGGCCCTTGTTATTGATGACTAGCCTTATGAGTCTTTGCTCTTGAAATTGAAACAGCCTAGTGTTATGGGGTGCCTAAGAGTTGCCCCTTGAGAACCTCCTTGTTGCTCAAATGTGGCCTCTCTCTAAGCCAACCTCAGCATATGAATGCATTACCTTCCTCCCAGCGTGGACATGACTCCCAGGTATAAGCCTCCCTGGCAAAGAAGGATTACTAACAAATGCCAAAGGGCAGTACGACTGGAAAAAGACTTTGAATAAAAGGGGGAATTGGTAAAGAAAAATGAGTTCATAGGGCTAAGAGACTTCAAAGTGAGTCAGGAGGTCAATTCAGAGGTGACACTTATGCAGATCCCAGTAAGACCTCCTAGGCTTCCAATATGGATATCACCCCAAACAGAGGGCCTCCTGAGGGCTTTGGAGACATCCAGATACTATATCAGGGTAGATAGCCCCAGAGTTGGGTGCCTTACCAGTGGGCCCTAATTTGGAATCCTTGCTCCTGGAGTGACAGAGTCTGACCAAAATATGTCTTCACTGCACATGGTCCATCTGTCTCTTCTATTCAAACCTATATGTGATGCCAGAGTTTTAGGTGTACTTCCAGAGACCAGAGACTTTGGGCTTCCCATGTGCCAGCTGGGTCCAGAGCCTTGGTGGACCTGAAACCCCTACTCTACAACTCAATGGACTCACCCAGGACTTCTAGTGGGGAAATGATGATGGACAACAGCTATCCCGGGGAATGGAGAGGGCCTGCAGCTGCAGACAGGATAATCTCTTCCATTGTATCCACAGGACATAAGTCCCCTCTCACTTGGTGGTGGAGGGGACATCACCATCCTAGACTCCTCAGGATTGGGAGAAGAGTTATGGACTAGAGTGGACTTGTTGGTGTCCTGTTATAGACTTGTGATTCAAGCAATGGAAGAAATTCCAAAAGTATGTGGAGCCAGGGGCCACTGGATGCTTTGGGGGCAGGGAGAGGGAAGGGCAGTTGTAATATAGGGGCTTTTTTGGGACTAGGGAATTGTCCTGGCTGACATTGCAATGGAGGATATAGGAATTTTATATCATGTATCATGCAGAACTGTGTGGGAGAGAGGGTGGTCTACAGTCTGGACTGTGGTCCATGCTAGGTGGCAAAGTCTTAAAATGTGTGTATCTATTGCAGGTGATGTGCCACAGTGATGAGGGATGTATGTGTGGGGGGTTGTGGGAAGTGTGGGAGGTGGGGCATATCGGTACCCCTAAAATTTCTGTGTAACATTTATGTACTCGATGTATCCTAAGAAAAAAAAATGATTAAAAATTTAAAAAAAAAAGAACATGGGTCTAAGGCTGAAATTTATGACATTGCATCATTAAATGGATCAAGTAAAAGAGAATGCATCTATATGAAAGTGAGAAAGACCAGAACAGGAATTAGGAGGATCCCATTATGATTAAGTAATTTAAAATATGCAAAGTGTTTCAAACAATGCCTAGTGCAAAATAAGTCCTACATAATGTCATTCTTTTCTAATAATGTAGGAAAAATAAATTTGAAAGAATTCTCTAACTGATGGCAACTGATAAGGTAGATGTTCATCTTCTTTTAAATTTCTTGATTTATCAAACTGACAAAAGTAATTTTTCCATAAATGAATATGGTTAAAGAAAAGAGTAAGAAGTAACATTTTGAAAATTACTATGTACCAGATGTTTTTCATAATTGATCCATTCACTTTTAGTTCTTATATCAGTCATGGGTGATAGCACTTATTATATCTTTTTTTAATACACTAGGAAACTGAGATTAAGAAACATTTTACAGCTTGTTTAAGATCACATGATTTTTCTTTTTCCTCCATCTGATTTATCCTCCTGTAAAGCCTATGACCCACTGATAATTTTCTCTCAAAGCCCCATCACTATTATTTCTCAAATGGCTTGCTACATTGCTATACTGTTAAACAACACTAGCATCTGAGTTGTCCTGCTCTTACACATCCCACTGCTCATTCTTATTCTCTAAAAATTCAAAATCCATTGTTACACTCTCTGAAGGTCATCTGATTCCACATGAACTCTTTTCTAGGATAAAGGCCAATCTTTTGTATGTATTATCCGCCAAGTTCTACTTCCAGTACCATCCATAGGTATAAACTCACAAATTTTCATCTTGCCTAATACGTCACACCTTCTAAACCTGATTTTTTTGGGGGGGGGAGTTACTTTTCTTTTTTTTAAAATCAAGTTTATGGATACATATTAATAAAGCATATAATTTATCCAAACTGTGTAATCAACAGTATTTTTTATAATCACATAGTTGCGCATTCATCACTTCAGTCATTATTAGAGCATTTTCATTATTTCAATAAAATAATAATAATAATAAAACAGACAAACCAACAAGAAAATTTTTCACCTCTCTATGCTGTAAATAGCTGCTATTTCTGGCTATTCTTGCATAATTGGTTGTTTATTTATTAAGCAGTTTTATTGATATATATTCACATACCATGTAATCTATCCAAAGCATATATATAATCAATGGCTTTTAGAATAATCACAATATTGTGCACTCATCACCACAAACATTTTTAGAACAATTTCATTACTCCAAAAAGAAAGACTCCACACCCCTTAGCAATCCTTCCTCAGCCCTACATGATCACTAATCTAATTTCATCTTTATAAATTGATTTATATTTATATTTTACATAAATTGAATAATACAATATGTAGTACTTCATGTCTGGTTTCTTTTACTTAGCGTAATGTGTTTTACTTTAACTGATATTAACATCTTGTATCAACATACATTTGTTTAGTTTCAAAGAAAAACAGTCTTATATGTTCAATTTTACCCATCTTCATATTTCACATGTGATTTTATTATGCTGTACAATTGAGTGTTATATTTTTAGCCTTCCTTTTAGTAACATAAATGACCTTAGACTTTCCCTTTAAACCACTTTCACACTTTTGGTTATAGATATCCAGTTCTCCCAGCACCATTTGTTGAAGACACTGTTTTGTCCTTTTAACATGGACTTGATAAGTTTGTCAAAAACGAGTTGGCCATAGACGTGAGGGTTTATTTCTGGACTCTCAATTCTATTTTACTGATTGATGTGTCTTTATGTCACTACCATGCTGTTTTGACTACTGCAGCTTTGTAATATGTTTCAAGGTCAGGCAGTGAACTTCCTCCCACGTCACTCTTCTTTTTTAGAATGCTTTTGACTATTCAAGTGCACTTTCCCTTCCAAATGAATTTGGTAATTTACTTTTCTATTTCTGTAAAGCAGGATGTTGGAATTTTGATTGGTATTGCATTGAATCTATATTCTTATCATTTGTTTAGGTCTTCATTGATTTCTTTTAGCATTGTTTTGTAGTTTTCTGCATACAGGTCCTGTACTTCTTTGATTAAATTGATTCATAGATTTTTTAGTCTTTTTGTTGCTATTGTAAATGGAGTTTTTTCCTCTACTTTGCTCCTCAGCTTGTTCAATACAAGTGTACAGAAACATTACTGATTTTTGCATGTTGATCTTGTATCCTCTCACTTTGCTGAACTTTTTTATTAGCTCAAATAGCTTTGTCATAGACATTTCAAAATTTTCTAAATATAAGATCATAACATCCGCAAATAGTGAGAGTTTTACTTCCTCTTTTCCTATTTGGATGCCTTTTATTTATTTATTTATTCTTTTCAAATAGCTCTAGCTAAATCTTCTAGCATAATGTTGAATAACAATGGTGGCAGTAGGCATCCTTGTCTTGTTCCTAGCCTTAGAGGGAAAGCTTTCAACATTTCCCCCTTGAGTACAGTGTTGGCTGTGGGTTTTTCATATATAGCTTTTATCATATTAAGGTAGTTTCCTTTTATTCCTATCTTTTGAAGTGTTTTTATCAAGAAAGGACACTGGATTTTGTCAAATGCCTTTTCTGCATTGATCAAGATGATTGTATGGTTTTCCCCTTCAATTTGTTCATGTGGTGTATTATTTTAATTGTTTTTTTTTTTTTACTTTGAACCACCCTTGCATACCGGGAATAAATCCCAGTTGGTCATGATATGTTTTTTTGTTTTTTTTTAGTTAGGCCAAGTAAAAAGAATTTATTGGGAAATGGGGGGAAAGAACAGTGCTTACTGAGAATGGGAGAGAAGGACAGAAATATGCAATGAGATTTGGTGTGGGCTCCTCTAGTTAGAGAGAGCATGCTCTTCCATGTATGGTTACCTTTTAAACTATTAATTATTCCACCCTTTGCTTATGCTAAGGGGAGGGGCCCCAGCTGTTATTGGTTACCCCACCAATGGTGGGGGCCAATCCTGAAGACTGGAATATAAGGGGCCTCCCCAGCCCCAGAAAGAATCCCAACTGGGACTTCAAGTTTGAGGTCTAGGTCTCAGCAGGGTCTCCCATCCATGTTATCTGTCAGCCATGTTGTCTGTTGGCCATGTTGTCTTTCAGCCATGTTGTTTTTCAGCTATGTTGTCTTCTGGGCCAGCTACCTTCCCCCTTTCACTATATTAACCTGTCACAACTCCCCCCTCTAAAATTTCATGCCCTTATTCTTAATGGGGTGCTGAGGGGTGATGGTCATTCTTCAGTAGTTACTTCCTGCTGGTTAGGGCAGTAGTCCCTGCCTGCCTGAAATTGCGTAAACCTCTCTGGCTATTCTATTGAAGTTAAGGGAAGACAGGTCTGGCACTCTGGTTGAAACTGGATGAAATCCCTTCATGACAAATAAGGGGTTGATTCTGTAAGAAATAAACTTAATTAGAATTTTGAAGATACATGGTCCATGAAAAGGATAGAGGTGAGCAGGCCCCAAAAGGGAGCCAGCAATGACATACTGCACCACAAGAGTGAGAAAAGCCAGCTGCCTTCACCTCCCAAATTTGATGGGAAACAGCATTCTTCCTTGAGTTCTTTTATGCTGTTGGTTAATTCTAGGGAAAGATTGTGGTAGAACTGCTGGGATTGGGTAGAAACTGCCAATCTCACTTCCCACAGCAGTGATTATGCTTAGGACAGCTAGGAGAGGTATGGAGAGGCACTGCCCTAGACATAAATTCACAAAGACTGCATAGGCAACAATACAAGCATATGGCAAACAAAATAAAGATAGCATTTAAGAGAGCCATTCCTTTAACTACTTAGAAAATGAACTAAGTTTATCAGGACCTTTAATATGTTCAATATCCTACTGCATATGCTCTAGAAGAGAAAAGATATCATATTCATCAGGCATACGGGTACAGCATTTAATGTTAATCAATACATGAGTTCCTCTTTGAGCTGTAATTAATAGATCTAAGCTCTAGGTTTGCAATACCATACATGTTATCTATCCATGTGAGCAGGTCTTAATGCCATTTGTGTTTAAGTTCTGCTCACATCACTCTAGTAATTGTTGCTCCACTTGGTATGTATGCCTGTGGCAGTTTGAAATTATTTATGAATTCCAAAAAGGAGATATTGATTTCATGTTTGTAAACTGGTCTGTTCCTTTGGGTGTGATATCCATTGATTGTATTCGATTCAGCTGAGATTCTGTATTAGTCAGGGTTCTCTGGGGAAACAGAATCAACAGGAGATATCTGTCAATAGTGTGAGATTTCATGAGTCTCTCACATGATGGTGGGGATGCACAAGTCCAGGTTCCACAGGCAGGCTGCAAACCACAGACTCCAATAAAAGTCCAATGCAGGTCCTTGATGAGTTTCCGGGAGACACTGGCTGTCCAAAGATGAGTTGGGAAATTCTCTCCAAATGCTGAAATCACATCCCCTTTTAAGGCATTCAATTGGTTGAATAAAGTGTCACTCATTGCTGATGGCAATCTCCCTGGTTGATGTAGATGTAGTCAGCTATCTATGCAGTAAACTCACTGGTGACTAAAGCCCACAAATGTCCTTGTATTACAATTAGCCCAGTGCTTGCTTGACCAAACAACTGGGCACAATTACCTGGCTGAGTTGACACATTAACCTAACCATCACAGATGCCTTAGATTAAATTATGTTAATATTAGGGCTCTGATCCAACCACATCATTAGAGTGAGACTCAGCATCAAGTTCCAGCCCTCTTGGGGCTCAAGTAGCTTTGACATAGACAAACTGATGCTCACAGGGAAGTAAACACACAAAGAAGAACACAGAGGAAGAAAGGCAGCTCATTAGACATGGCAGAGGCCCTGGGAAGAAAGTTGAGCCTGAGAGTCTACAGCTGACCTTGTGGAGAGACCAAAGCTGCTGAACCTGGAAATAAGCCAGCCCCAGGGAGAGTGATGAGCCTTATGCCAGCTTAGAACTGAGAGCAGAAGAAGCTGGGACCACAGAGACTTAAGATGAAGGAGGAAGGCTGAACCCTTGCAGACATTGCCCATCATCTTATGTCAACACATGACAATAGACCTTGGGTGAGAAAGTACCTCTTATGGTACCTTCAGTTGGACTCTTTAGGGCCTGTGACTGTAAGCTTCTACCCTAAATAAATACCCTTTATAAAAGCCAACAGATTTCTGGTACTTTGCATCAGCACCCCTTTGGTTGACTAATACAAAATTTGATACCAGAGAGTGGAGTCATGCTTTTGCAAGTACCAAAATTCTGGAATGATTCTTATAAATGGGTAAGGGGCATTTTTTTGATGAATTGTAAGATGCTTGATGGAAAAGGTCTAGATTGCATTGAAGAGATGGTTGTTAGGAATATGGACAGTAAAGAAACGTTTCGTGAGGCCTTAGAAGTAAATGAAACTATTATTGGAAACTGGAGGAAAGACAATCCTTGTTTTAAAGTTGCAGGGAATTTTTCAAGATTAACTCTCCATGTTTTATAGAAGACAGAATTTTAAAATGATGAGCCTGGGCATTAAGCTGAAGAATTTTCCAAAATAAACTCAGAGAATGTAGCTTGGCTTTTCCTTGCAGCATATAGTGAAATACTAGATGAGAAAGATAAGCTGAGAACTGAATTGTTGGGCACAAAGAAACCAGAAACTGATGCTAGAAATTCTGAGCTTCTGGAAATCAAGCCCCCAGACGATAGTGCCCCATTTGAGGACTTAACTAAACTTGGAACTTTTAAATCAGGATTGAAAATGCAGCTATCCAGGAAAGACTTGTGAAAAGTTTTACTGTCTGACAGCTTGGACCACTGCGTCCTGCATGCTAAACTAACAAGCCTTTTGAGAGAGCTGTATGAACAAAGCCACTGTCAACCTAGACTTAAGGGGATATGGAAGGGAGAGATGGAAGAAGAAACAGCTTTATGAGGAAAACCACAGAAGCTGAGGTCAGGAATTAAGACACCTCCTTGGGCCAAGAGAGGGACCCCACTGACATGTATGGGGAGGATAAGTTGCCCTGGCAGTGAAGAGGGTGGATGTTCCAGTCTGATGTTCAGGGAGAATTTTGTTGCCCTAGGTTATGGAGAGGATGGAGCACATTCCCCAAGGGATGGAGAGAGTAAGATCGATACCCCATAAGTCTGAGAGGGGTGAGCCTGACACCCATAGATTAGGGAAGGCCAGGTGTCCAACTCACTGCTCTGAGAGGGTTGAGCCTATGAGCCAGAGATTAGGGAGAATGTTGCCTCCCCTTCCTGTACTAAGGGGACTGAGACTCTACCCCAAACATTGGGTAATGTATAGCCATTACCCCAAAGCACTTGGAGGGTGAGGTCTGGAGCTTGGTAGCTACCCAGGTGCTTGATGAGGGTGGAACCAAGAAAATGGCCATTGGGCAAGCCCACAGAAAGTATGGGTCCTCATATGGCCCCAGGGAGAAGAAACCATCATTCTAAGAATGACTCTCAGACTTTGAAAACTAATGACGTATACCCTGCAGCTTTACTGAACTGTAGGGAACACATGACTCATGTTTCTCTCCCAAGTTCTCCTTAAGATAATGCAATTGTTTATCCTTTGTCTGTCCCTTTGTATATTGGAAGCAGTTAAATGGTTTTGTAAATTTCCAAGGTCTACAGCCAGACAAGACTTTGCCCCAAGATGAACTGTATTTCTTTAAACTGATTGTGATGTGATTTTGTACTTATTATTGCTACTGAAATAAGGTTTTTTGAATATTCTAATGTCTTTTTGGAATACAGAGGGTGGAGTTGTGTCAGTTTTATATTATTTATGAATTCCAAAAAGGGAAAATTGATTGTTTGTAAACTGGTCTGTACCTTTGGGCATGATACCCTTTGATTGTATTAGATTCAGCTGAGGTGACTTTGATTAAATTATGATAAGATTAGGGCTCTGATCCAACCACATCATTAAAGTATGACTCAGCATTGAGTCCCAACCCCCTTGGGGATAAAATAGTTGCTCACATGGAAGTGAACACACAGAAAAGAACACAGATAAGGAGAGACGGCTCATTAGACATATCAAAGGTCCTGGGAAGAGAGATGAGCCTGATAGTCTAAAGCTGACCTTGTGGAAAGAACAGAGCTAAGGAGCCAGGAAAGAAATGTGCCAGAGGGAGAGTGATGAACCTTATGCTAGCCTGGAGCTGAGATCAGAGGAAGCTGGGACCACAGAGCCTTAAATGAAGGAGGAAATCTGAACTCTCACAAACATTGCCTATCATCTTGTGTCAGGATGTGGCAACAGACTTTGGGTGAGAAAGTACCTCTTATAGTTCTTTGATTTGGACTCTTTAGGGCCTTGTGACTGTAAGCTTCTACCCTAAATAAATATCCTTTATAAAAGCCAACAGAGTTCTGGTGCTTTGCATCAGCACCCCTTTGGCCAACTAATTCAATGTGCTTCATACAGTCAGCATGTTTTTTGATATGCTGTTAGGTTCTATTTTCAGGTATTTTGTTTAGAATTTTTGCATCTATGTTCATTGGAGAGATTGGTCTGTAATTTTCTTTTCTTCTAGTGTCCTTATCTGGCTTTGGTATTAAGGTTATGTTGGCTTCATAAAAAGTGTTGGGTAATTTTCCTCTTTTTCAAAATTTTTGGAAGAGTTTAAACAGGATTAGTGTTAATTCTTCTTGAAATACTTGATAGAATTCACCTGTGAAGCCATCTGGTCCTGGACATTTCTTTGTTGGGGGAGTTTTAATGACTGATTCAATCTCTTTAAATGTGATTAGTTTGTTATGTTCTTGTATTTCTTGTAGCATCAGTGTAGGTTGTGCATTTCTAGGAATTTGCCCATTTCATCTAGGTTGTATAGTTTGTTGGCATACCATTTCTCAAAATATCTTCTTTTGACCTTTTTTTATTTCTGTGGGTTCAGTCATGACTTTGCTACTTTCAATTCTGATTTTACTTATTTGCATCTTCTCTCTTTTTTTTTTCTTTGTTAGTCTAGCTAGTGGTTTGTCAATTTTATTGATCTACTCAAAGAACCAGCTTTGTGGTTTTGTTGATTTTCTCAATTGCTTTTTGTTCTCAATTTCATTTATTTCTGCTCTAATCTTTATTATTTCTTTCCTTCTGCTTGCTTTGGGAACACTTTGCTGTTATTTTTCTAGTTTTCTGATTGTTCAGTTAGATCTT
>PVKH010045660.1:0-10634 GCA_004027955.1 Chaetophractus vellerosus
AATTGTCTATACAATCAATTTACCTCACTTACTGTATTCTGCTTGGGCTGAAATTAAAAGCAGTTTTCTTTAAGCCTAAAATAACCTTGACAGCATGAGATGATATAATGACTTACAAGGACAAGTCAAACAACTAAAATTTGTAATTCCTTATGTTGGTATAATATACAAGAGGTAAGATAGTACATATTATATACATATATTACATGTTTATATATGTAATTTATAAACATAAGTATGTAATATAGTTCATACAATGTATTATCTGCATAAGAATTAAAGTAAGCCTTTCTCCTCCACTAACAACCACAAAAAAGCATTGAGCTAAAAAAATTTTCAATTGAAAATTTAAAAGAACTTGACTTGTGTTTCATTTAACATTAACACATTTGAGTGAGTGAGTCACCTAATATAAATAATGAGTAATGAGTAACACAAAAATTACAATCAACCAAAGTCTGACTGCTACCAGAAAAGTCACAAAGAACCTTTACCTCATGACTCCCACTTTCCCAATTTAGCCCATGACTAAATTTAAACCACTTGCATAAGAAGAACCATTCCTTGAGAAATGGAAAGAACATTTCATGCATACTATTAAAGAAAATGAGCTTCTGGATAAAGAAACACAGAAGATGGAGAAAAATAAGGCTACTTATATCACTCTTCTAACTATAAATTCCAATTTCCTAATTTTCCCCCGCCATATAGTTATTCTTCTAGTTTGAAAAGAGAAGAGATAGGCAGTTCTAATTAAGCTCCCTCCCATTTGAAATCTCAGACTTTGTCAAGTTCATTCTGTTTTCATGCTTGTCCAAGAAATTTGCTGACAATGAAATTTCCACTTTAAATATTCAGCATGATTTTAAATGGGTTTCTTCAAATTACTCTTCAGTGGACCTTTAGAACCATACTTGGAGCGATAAAAGGTAATTAGAAATGGCAATGTAAATGGAGTTGAATCTCTCAGATGTCCTCCAAAATATAACATAGCCTGCTCTTACCCAGTTTCTCTTAGGATGTTGAACAGTTCAACCATTTATCACTACACATTGTTCAATGCATTTGCACATCAAAGATATACTTCTGCCATTCTAATTAGTATCCTACTGTGCACAGGAGATAGAGTGTTAATCACAAGAGCAACAGTAGTGAAACTTAAATAGTGTACATGAAAAGGAAAGACAAAAATGGCAAATGTGGAGACTCTTTTCAAGTCCTGGCCAAGCCATTTAGTAGCAGTGTGACCTTGGCCAAGTCCCTTAACCTCTTTTCCTCATCTGTTATGAAAACTAAATTAAATAATCACATGAAAGCTTGATAAGCAGGAAGCACTATACAAATATAAGGAGATATGACTATTATAGCTGCCTCTAACTGTTTGTAAATTATTGGCTCAGAGCTAGGGAAGAATAATTGAGGTCTCTATCAACATACAACACCCATCCTCCACTAATCCTATGAGAGCCAAGTAGTCACAGAGGCCAGGTGACAACTGCCTCTTTGCAAGATGTGCTGCTTTCCCAGTCAATGAGAGACATCACCATCTGTGCTTGCTGGAGTCATTTGAAGACCCTAAAAAATCCTGTTCTTAAAGCAAACCTATTCCTGTGCCCATGAACCCACTGTAGATGGGACCTTTTGATTAGATTCAGTTAGGGGGCCCTCCTGATTAGATCATTTCGGTTAAAGGTCTTTGATTAGATTGCAGGACCCAGGGTAGGTCTTAATCCTCTTACTGGAGCTCTTTATAAACTAAAAAGCCACAGACACAGGAAGATAGCCACAGTGACAGAGAGAAGCTTCCAGATGTTGATGAACCCAGGAGAGAGAAAAGCCACAGATGAAGCAGCCCAGAGCTGAAACAGCTATGCCCAGAGGAGAGGGGAGAGACCAGCGAACCCTGCCATGTGCCTGCTTGCTCACAGCTGAGCTCAGGGAGAAAGTGAGCCTGGAGGGGAGACCTCGGTAGAGCTGCCATTGTGCCTGTCACATGGTAGGACTCCAGTCTTGATTACAGGTGGTAGGGTTAGCATTAGTGCCGATGTTAGGAAGACCCACTATCAGCCAAGAAATGCAGTACCTATAGATTCAAATTCTTAAAGAAAGTGAAACATTTTCATTGATGAAAAGACAGAAAAGAAGTGAAATGTTCTCATGAATTTAGTGTTCTATTTTTTCAGCCTGGCAGGTACAAAACTTGAAGAAGGTAGGAGAGCTCTGTTGCTGGGAAGGACAACTACAAAGCAAGTTCTTACAAAGATCACACAGGTGCAATGGTAGTAGGTTAATTTGAGTGTCAAGGCTCTGAGCCATCATTCACGACTAGAATTCAGGAAGCACATTCTTTCCGCAGAGTTAAAAAGACACTCACATTTTGAAGAAATAAATTCCAATTAAATTTATGTCATCCTCAAAAAATATGATACTCACAGGTAATGATCGGGATCGAATTTGGCCAGCTCAGCGGCCAGGCGTTTCTGTCGTCGTTCTGCTGCGGGTGTGAAATCTGGATCCTTGATATCAATAACTTCACTCAGTTCTTCCTAAGAACATCCAAAAAAGAAAGAATAATTGCTACTTTAATTTAATTTAAAAATTAAATTTTGCACAAAATGCCCAAACACAGGGTGAATCTAATTGAATAGTAAGTAAGCCATGATACTATCAATGACACTTAGATTCGAATCCAGCAAATGTCTGTTAAGCACTTACTACTTGCCAAGCCCTGGTAAAAGCTTTTGCATAAATTATCTGATCACAACAAACAAATTGATTAGCATATATTAAGGCTATAAAGGTTTAACATTAAAAAAAACAGAATGTAGTAAGCTACTGTAAGCAAGCAGGAACATTTAATTCTCCATCCGTTCCCCATATGCCCCTAGAGATTTGAAAGTTAGTAAAGGCAGAATGGTTTGAATAGACTTTCCTTTTGTTTCTTCTAATAGTCTTTAGCTCAGCTGGTCTCAAATAAGAATTACCATACCAGATCATATGCTACTTTATGAAGAGACTGAAGGTTTTCAAGAGCAATTTTGATGTATATGACATTCCATTTGAAAATTATAAAAGCTAATCCTAAGTAATATTCAACTCTACTGTAGCTGTCTTGCCTGAGATGGGTACATGCTGATATGTTTCCTAAGCCAAATCCTACAGAATGAAGTAAAGAAACCTTATAAATGTGAAAAATTCCTAAAACATGTAGTTTTATATACCTTTTTTCAGTTCTTCAACCTTCCCATTCCTACCACCAAACCCCCAAAGCAAGGAAAGTAGAGAAAAATGGAAGAAGTTTAAGGAATATTCACTGAAAAGAAATCAAGGGAAATAATTTGGTAGAGCTGTGTAGGCAAATTAAGACAGATTTGTAATTAGATTTTCAGGCTGATGCCTAATCAACAGGCTTAAAGTAAACTGCTGTAATGCAGAATCACTAAAATGAAAGTGTACATAGAGATACTGGGGAACAAACTTCACATACAATCAAAATTTCTGAATAATAAAAAAATATCTCATCCCTTCCACAATCCATTTAGTTCAAGAGATATCAACAATATTTAATCTAAGCATATTATATTACAATAAAAGGGTTCAGAGACCTTTTTAGAATTCATCTGAGCATCCAGAGCACCTTAACACTTCTAAACATTCTGGGCAAACCTATAAAAATTTGCATTCCAAAAGTTCCTCTGCATTATACCTTTCCTATAGAAATACTATTAGAAACAGTAGATTCCCAGGGCAACCCACCAGTCTATTCAATTCATAATACACTTACAATAAAGTACTAAAGATACAAAGAGCTTAACAAACGTGCAGCAATGTTGCCATGGGAAAATGCTTTAAGGATGCAGCATAGTCCATCAGAAACATGTCTTCCTTACCCGGAGTGACCAGGACTGTGTTCTCCCACTTCCTTGCTAAATGAAATTAGCCTCACCAACCAGAGCTGGGAAAGGGCATTGATGAGGGCGTTTAAGGAAAGGCGGGCTTGGAAGGCATCCACAGAACTTACCCAAGGTAGCTGGATAACTTTGAGAGCCATTTCCTGCCACTCCCTCCCCCTAGCAACCTAGAGTCACCTGCTTTCTTTCCTTCTAGCCCCAAGGAGTTCCATGGCCCCCACACTCCCCATAATTCTGAAGGCATCAAAGCATGACTTTGGAGCTAGACAAACCTTGATTTAAACCAGAGCTCCAGTATAAATGCATAATCTCTGAACCTTACTGTGAAATGAATCTCGTGACAACTCCATCATGGAGCTGTGTATAGTTTCCTATTAATGCTGTAACAAATTACCAAAATGCAATGGCTTAAAACAACACAAATAAAACAACATAAATTTATTATTGTGCAGCTCTAGAAGTCAGAAGCCCAAAATCAGTCTCGGTAGGCTAAAATCAAGGTTTCAGGAGGCCTGTGATCCATTCTGGAGGTTCTAGGGGTAAAATCCATTTCCTTGCCTCTTCCAGCTCGGTTGTCCTCATTCCTTGGCCCATGGCCCCACCTCACATCACCCTTCTCCCTCAGCTTCCATCATCACATCACTTTCTCTTTTGTTCACTTTCACTGTCTTGCATCCCTCTTGCAATGTAAAGACCCTTGTGTTTACACTGGGTGCACCAGAATAATCTCCCCATTTCAAGATCCTTGGCCTAATAAACACATCTGCAAAGTCCCTTTTGCCATGTAAGGTAACACCGCCACAGGTTCTGGGGATTGGGTGGGGTGGGGTGGGGGCATCATTCTCTCCACCTGGTCTGTCATGAGGATTAAATGAGATAGTATACACAAGGCATCAAGCCTAGGGCTTGGTATATTCAATAATGTCAGTTTCCTTCCTCAGCTTCCCTATGCCTCCACAACTCTGTCACACTTGCTGGGTGACTTCCTACTAATAGTTTTTACCCTCCCTCAGCCTCGGCTTCCTCATTTGCTAATAGTAATAAAAAGGCATAAATAGGGATTAAAATGTCTCAATTCATTATTTCATCTGGGAAACCTGTAAGTCTTTGTAGGTAACTCTATATTTGAGAGGATAAATGGACTCAAATAACCCCAGGCACTTCAAGCGTTAATTGTACTGCAAATAAACCCAAATTCTTATCACAGCTCAAAGCTCTGTACAATCTAGCCCCTGTCTTGTTTTTCAGCCTCATCTCCTACCTTCTCCATCTGGCTCAAATATGCTCGAGCCACACACTAGACTTTTTCCATTTCTGGAACACGCCAATTCAGTCCCAAGTCTGAGCCTCTGCATTCACAGTGGCCTTCTCATCACTCAGGACTCAGAGCAAATGTCACCTCCTTGAAGGGGCCTTCTCCAGGCATCCTAGCCAAAGTGGAACCCCCAGCCTCTCACATCACCCCATCTTTTTCCTTCACTTGTCACTATCTGAAATTACCGTGTTTGTTTGTTTAAATGATGACGGCCTCCCATGAGGATGTGGGTTCCATGAGGGCAGGGGTCTCCATCCTCTTCCTCGCTGCATCCATTCGTTCAGCAAATAGTGCTTGAGGGCCTGCTACAGGCTAGGTGCAGTTCTGGGTGCTGGAGGCCCAACTGCTCTCGTGAAAATGACAGATCAGCAATAAGAAAGAAGCTAGCCTTCCTTTCTCCCTCCTCTTCCTCCTTGCCTCCGGATGCAGGCCTTCCACATAGAGTCGTGCACCATGTACATAGCAGAACGTGAAGGACACTCCCCTCCCATGCCTACCCGGGCTTGTACCCTGCACAACCATTACAGTGGCCCTCTTCAAGTGGGTCCCAAAGAGAAAGTGGAAAGAACTAAAAAGCACCTTGGGGTGCAGAAGACTATCTAAGGCATCAACCTACCAAAGAGAAGGATGAAAGAAAAGAGGATGGGAAATGTTACGCTTCTGTAGCAGGAGAAAAGTGATTTTTAAAAATAAAAATAAAAGCATTGCTCTGGCCACTAGCTATTTATGGGCATTCCCAAGTAAAGGTCATGCAGGATTTAAATCAGGTTTCTGTGAGTTGAGGCATAAATAAGGCAGAGACTCTCCAGAGAGAAAAGGAAGAACTGTGTGCATATCTGGCCAGTGGGTCTCTAGGAAATAATGGTCTGGGTCCACCAGTGCAGCGGAGGAAGGAAGGGAGAACAAGCCGGTTGTCCTGCGGCTGCCGGCGGCAGTGGCCCCGGAAGCTCACAGAGCTGGTGCCCAGAGACTTGGGGACTCTAGGATTGTGGCTGCTGGCAGCCATAGTAGCCAGGAGTTTGCTGTGAATCCCTGACTTTGAGCAGCCAGGGCAGTTTTCCAAAGGCACCCTGGCGCTGGCAGCAATTTCAAAAAGGGCAAAGGAAGAGAGAGGGAGAATGTATATGGGTATAGGGAAGTTTGAAAGACAATTTGTTTCAGCAAAAATAATTTTATTTTCTTCCCATAATCAGTATAAAATCCAGAAGATTGCAAGCAAATGCTGTGTAAAAGGTTGGAGGGGGAAAAGTGCAAAAGGCTATAGTCCCATGGCCCATAAAGGGTTAAATTATTCAATTAAAATACCTGGGTGTTGGAATTTTGGATGAATTTTTACTTTCTTTTTTATGTGTATTTTTATAATGAAAATGTACTGCTTTTATTGTCAGAGAAAATAAAGCTGGTTTTTCCTTTGAGGGGGAAAAATGAGACTGTAAAAATACTAGTAAAATATGAGTAGTCCAAGAAACTTTATGGATATTATCTTACGTAAAGGCAGAACTAGAGAAACTCTAAACTTGTGAGAAAACCCTATTTGAGAAAATGCTGAAGTTTTTGAAATATATTACTTTACATTAGAAGAGATGTTCTCAAAGCTCTTATTTATGCAATAATCATTGCAATATTTCATAAAATACAGCAGCCTTAATAGCCCAAAGATAATTTTTGGCATCTTGGTTTCTATATGATTTCCAAAAGTTCTGATAATTTCCTAATTGTCATAAAGGACACCATAGTCCTCAAATTTAATTCATACAAGAAAACACATTGTTCTTTAAAAAATACTTATGTCCACTGGTTTGTCTACTGGTAAAATGTGCAGATATAATAGCGATGCCACAATGAAATGGGAATGTTGAGTTAACGCACAGAAAAGGACGCAGCAGTGGCACGAGGGGCAGCAAACACTGCAGGCCCCCATCTCTTATCCAAATCCCTCGGAGCAAGGTGGGCTTCGGAATTCAGACTCTTTCCGAGTTTAGAAAGGCAACATGGCACTCATACCACATTATATTTAACTTTCTCTAAGAAGTGTGGGGGAAGCACTCTATATTCAAATACACTTCCATTTCTACAGCAACATTTTTGAATATGTACACTAAGTGGGGTAAAAAATGAATATCAAAAGATACCAGTGCCAGTCAGGTTTTGCCACCAAATTAACTAAGAAAAAAAATGTTTCCAGAACTTTTTGTGATCCCAGTATTGCACACATGCGGTTGTAAACCTATACTGCTACTAGTATTACCCTTAGAGTATCTCACATGCACAACTTTTTTTTCATACATTGAGGGACATATGCATTCAATTGTTTAGAATAGCCTAGTTCACTCAATTAAAATTTGAATGACAGTTCAATGGTCCTACATAATCAAACTAAATGCTCAGGAACGATAAACATTAAACTCTGTGGTTCATTTCTTACAGGGAAAGAGAGAGATGTAATCAGGAAGGAATACTCAAGGGGCTGCAAGTATTCTGGTAAAGTTCTATTTTTCAACTTGGGTAATTGGTAATCTAAGTATTTGTTAAGACATTCAAAATAATATAAAGAATATTTTATAGTAATGTTTTTTAAAAGTCAAGTTAAATTACATACTTAGTGAATATTTTCAATAGAAATACAAGAACTTTTGACCTAATAGGGACTCACATTATGACAAACCTGTATCTTATCAGCAACCCAGGAGAAATCCCTCAAGAGCAGGGGTTCATAAGCTTTTTTGTTCCACAGACCACTTTGCCAGTCAGGTGAAAACCACGCACCCCTTACTAAGTCCACACTATACTGTGTATTATTTAATAAATATACCACACCCACACCAACATGTCCCCACAAGAATACTGTTGTGGATCTTCACTAAATACCAGCAGCAATTAAGAAACCCAGTTCTCCTGCCTCAGGAAACACTTCTAATCTGAATGTATGATCTGTACTTAGCCTGTGTGACATTTACTACCACTCATTTATAGCTTTCAACTCAGAAGTCCAGAACAGACAGACCACAAACTAGCTCTTGGCCAAATAAGTGAGGTCCATTCACTGTAGTTCTTGCGGACAAAACTGGCTCTATTCTAACTACTCAGAGATTGCCAGGGAAAGTGATTAGGGAAAGAGAATATGTGGGGGGCCATAACTCAGCAGAAAAAGTATAAGGTTTTTGAAAGATATTTTTCATCAGCATTAATTGCTCCTAAGAAAATCCTAGTATTACTACTTTTGAGGAATTTAGTAGCACTTTATACTTTTCAAAGAATTTTCACGTGATATCTCATTAAAATTTCAAAATGGCCTACCTTAGAAAATAGGTGAGCAAATTTTTATCTATTTTAGAAAGAGGAGATGAAACATAATAGTGGTAAAAATAATTGGCCTGGCATCACGAATCTACTCAGAGGTAGAAGTGGAATCTGAACTTAAATACCTTACTTTTCCCTAGTAAATTCAAATATGTCTATTAAAAATCCACTGGGGAGTGGATGTGTCTCAAGCAGTTGAGTGCCTACTTCCCGCATGGGAAGTTCCAGGTTTGATTCCTGGTGCTTCCTAAAAACAGACAAAACAAACAAACAAACAACAAGCAAATGAAAAAACCAACTTAGGGGAGCCAATGTGATTCAGTGGTTGAGCAACCATTTCCCACATACAAGGTCCCAGGTTCAATCCCTGGCCCCAGTACCTCAAAAACAAACAAACAAACAAACAAAAAACACAAAACACCATCCAAACATGATTAACATCCTTTATCCAATTAAGGGAGGGGAAAAGAAATAGCTCATCCCTTTTTCTTTCATTAAAAGAAAAAAATAAAGACTTCAAGTCAGTGGTTCACAAACATATTTATCATGTAGCATTCTAGGGGATGCATCTTCTAGGAAATGTACAAACTAATCCAAAATCTCTCCTATCCATTTGAGTCATTTCAATTTCCCTGCATAACCTAAAATGTAGCAGAATTTCCTAAGTTGTTTGAGGAAGGGAGAAAAAGTGATGCCATTCATTTTTAGCCCAATTGAGATTTGATCAGGTTTTAACTGGAGATCACAGTCAACCTCCATCAAGAATAAACAGACAAGTGGTAGCAGATGTGGCTAAAATAGCTGGTACCCGCTTCCCACATGGTAGGTCCTGGGTTTGTTCCTGGAGCCTCCTAAAGAAGACGAGCAGACACAGTGAGCAAATAATGAGCAGACAGATGAAGGAACCATTGGGGGCAGGGGGGAATGCATTACCATGAAAAAAAAAAATAGACAGGGGAGTGGATGTGGCTCAATCAGTTGAGCACCTGCTTCCCACATGGGAGGTCCCGGGTTCGGTTCCCGGTGCCTCCTAAACAACAACAAAAACAAACAACCAGCAAAACAAACAAAAAAACCAACCCAGGGGAGCCAAGGTAGCTCAGTGGTTGAGCACCAGCTTCCTACATACAAGGTCCTGGGTTTATTCCCTGGCCCTGATACCCACCCCCCACCAGCCCAGGAAAAAAAAGAATAAATAGACACATGTCCCTACCAAACACCAAGGATTATGCAATTCAAACAAAAGAAACAATCTTATTCTCATCAAGAACATTCAGTCCTATTTTTATGTAAAATAGAAGAGACATAAATAATAGGCCATTAACTACATGATCTTCATTTTTTAGAAGTTTAAAATACAAAGTCTTCCAGGAAGTATGAGGAGAGAAGAGTTCCATTGTATTTTGGAATTTCATGTCTAGACTACTAAATGAAATGGAGAAAAAGAAAGCAACAGGCTATCTATAAGAGCAGTAAGAGTGAGCAGAACAGCAAATGCAAGGGAAGGGAATGGGCATCTGGGTAACTACTAGGAGAAAACAGATGTGCTGCATGCTTTAAATACACCCATCATGTAAGTTTCTTAACAATCTAAGGATGCTTTTATTATTTTCATTTTAGAAGAAATGATGTTCAGAGATAAACATTTAAAAAAAAGAAAAAGGTCAGTAAAAAACCTACAAGTGTAAGGAAAATTTAAATTAAAATATCCACATGGTAAAATTCTATCATACCTGTAACCGCTGAAACACGCCTGAACGTAAGTTTCCAAATCCATAGGAGCACTGTGGATTCAAAGCACTTTCTGATACTTCCTCATAGGGGGACTGTTCAATCTGCCAATCAAATTCTTCATCGTCATCGTCTACTCCTTCCTCCGAAACCTCAGAAGCACCTAAATGTGTTAAATAGTAATTTTTTTAAGTACTGAATTTCCTAGGTCCAACTTGGTAAAGAAAAAGTGTAGAATAAAATACCTGCACATGTGCACCAAAAGACACGGACAAGAAAAATCACAGCACCATTATTCGTAACAACCGAAACATGGAAACAACCCAAGTGTCCATCCACAGCAGGATGTACAAATAAATGCAGTACATTCATATAAG
>PVKH010045661.1:0-10479 GCA_004027955.1 Chaetophractus vellerosus
ACAAATTTCAAATTTGCTAATTTGATTGATAAAAAGTTGTCATTGTTTTATTTATTACTGAGCATGAATGAAGTTGAACACACATTTTATTTTATTTTTATTTTATTTTATTATTATTATTTTTTAAAGATTTATTTATTTTATTACATATCTCCCCTTCCCCCCGCTGCGGCGACGCGCCGAGAGTGGTCACTGCGCAGGCGCGGCTTTCCCCGCTTGTGGGCGGTCTCTGCGTCCGTTCACGGCCGGCTTTCAGTTCGCGGGTGGCTGGCTGCGCTCCATCCACGGGTGACCTGCCCTGCCCGTGGCGGCTCTTGCCCTGTCCATGGCAGCTTCTTGCCCTGCCCACGGCGGCTCCGGCCCGCCCATGGCGGCTTGCCATTCTCAAGGCGGTCTGCCCGCTAGGAGAGGTCCCTGGGAATCGAACCCGGTGCCTCCCATGTGGTATGCCGGCGCCTTATCCACTGGGCTATTGAGCTGGCCCCCAGAAAATACATTTTAAAACAAAAATAGGGACTTACCATATATACTGTTTTAAATTTGCCTTTCTCCTCTTAATAAGATTTTCTATATAAAATAAATGCAAAACCATTTATGAATCAAGAAAGATTTGTCTAAGCCCCTAATAGATTGCTTTAAATTCTTTAGCTATTATGAGCAGAGCTTTCTTTAAATCTATTATTCATACTTCTTTATGCACAGATCCAAATATTTACCTTAGAAAGCCTTTTCTATAGTTACTTGTGTTTAGGTCCATTAGAATTATATTATGAAATTGCTTTTATGAAAAATAGATTATTGTAGATATAATTTTTCCTACCACCGTTTTTTCCTCCTCTCTCCTTCTGGTTCTTTCAGTGAACTGTACCTCCTAATACCTCTCTCCATCTCTACCCTAGGCTATGATCCTGGTTAAGGTTATAAATCACATGGCCACTTTTCTCCCCCTCCAAGCACGTGCCTGTGATCCACACTGGACCTGAGTATTTGCCCAGACATTGTTGATGGAGCAAATTGGAAAGACCTATTGACTGTTGTCCCTGGCCTTATAAAGAATATTGGTGCAAAGAGCAAATGAGAGAAATATAGAAGGAATTAGAGAAATAATAGATTTAGATAGATGATGATGATGATGGTAGGTAATGTATTAGACTTCTCCAGAGCAGAACCTATATATAGGAATTGGCTCATGCAACTCTAAGGACTGGCAAATCTAAATTCTGTAAGGCAGGCTGCAAGCTGAGAACTCCATTTTGAATTTCCTAGGAGAAGCTGGCTGGCTGAAGTAGAGATAGAAATTCTTCTTTATGACTGCTGAAGTCATCTGTTCTCCCTTTAAGGCCTTCAATTGATTGAATGAGACTTCTCTCATTGCTGAAGACAGTCTCCTCTGTTGAGTGTAGATTTAATCAGTCACAGATGCAATCAACTGACTGATGATTTAAATCCACAAAATACTCTCACAGCAACAATCAAGTCAATGCTTGCTTGACCAAACAACTGGCCACCATAACCTAGCCAAGTTGACACATGACCTTAACCATTACAGATAGATGGATAGATAGATAGATAGATAGATAGATAGATAGATATAGAGATAGCATAATTTGAGCCTCTGAATCTAGCTGTGCCTGAAAGTTAGCACTATCTCTGGGCTCCCAAGTTGTATAAGCTAATAAATTGCCATTTTTTTGCTTAAACTAGTTGATTTGGATCTCTGTCACATACATCTAAAACAGCCTTGATTAATACATGTAGCAGTATAAAAAAATAAAGCTAAGAAAAATTCACCAGCCATATAAGTGATTTTAATAGCCACATGCACATTGATTTCTATTCATATGGTGTACTATTTTAAAACATGGAATTCCTTGCTCTCAAATTTGTATGATTGATGCTAGCCTCTACCTCTCTAAACATCTAACTTTGTAGGAATACTGTACTTTAAGCAAACATGATTTTTTCAGAGACTGAAAATTTGTATTAAAAACTAAAAAGTGTGTATATTTTCATGTTTCAAAATGTTATTCTATAATGTTCTTTTAAATTGTTCTCAGGGAACTTTGAAAATATGGTTTCAATAGTAAAAGTTAAATATACTCATAGCTTTTCAAGAACATAGTATGCAAATGGACTATTATATTACTTTGTTTTGCAGTTGTACTTTTCCTGCTCATGAGAACTTATCCTGTTACATTTCCAACATCTTCTTTTAGCACTTGCACATATTTTGACCCAATTGTTGCATAGGAACAGATCAAGCTAAGAAAATATGATTGGTATCACTTATGCAGGATATAAATGCTGTTACATCTCTTACTTTTCCACTTTCTATTTCGAAAACTCCCATGCCATATTAACAGGAAGCATAGTGTCTCCTCCTTGACATCTGTATTAGTCAGCCAAAGGGGTGCTGATGCAAAATACCAGAAATCTGTTGGTTTATATACAGGGTATTTATTTGGGGTAGAAGTCCATAGTTACCAGGCCATAAAGCATGAGTTACTTCCCTCACCAAAGTTTATTATCACATGTTGGAGCTAGATGGCTGCCGACTCCTGCGAGGGTGCAGGCTTCCTGGGTTTCTCTCTTCCCGGGGCTCCATTTCTCTCTGGGCTTAGCTCCTCTGTTTCCTCCACAAGGTCAGCTGTAGACTATGAGGCTCTCTAGGCTTTGCCTCTCTCCACAAGACCAGCTGTGAACTGTCAGGTGAACGGCTTGTCTCTTTTCCCGGGGCTTTCTCTCCTTCCTCATGACAAAGCTCCTCTGTGTGCTTACTTTCCCGGGCTCCAGCACTAAAACTCCACATCAGAACTCCAACTCAAAACTCCAGCTCTGTCCTATGCCATGTCTTTTATCTTTGATTCCCCATCCACCAAGGGGCGGGGCTCAATGCCCTATTGACGTGGCCCAATCAAAGCCCTAGTCATAACCTAATCATGCCCAGATGAACAGAACAGTTTACAAGCATAATCCAATATCTATTTTTGGAACTCATAACCATATGAAACTGCCACAACATCTTTTCTCCCAAATTGTCCAAGAACCCTGGGAGACTGCTTATTTCAAAGGAGATCAATCCTGGCAAGTAGAGATGGCACTAGTCTGCAATAAGTCTTTATTGCCACAAGGTCACAGAAGGAAGAGCTTGTACAGACTGACTACGTTCTGCTTCATGAAGACCCTTGCTGGTTCAAGTCCCTGCTCAGATATACATGACATACTGCTGTAGTTTATTCTTCCAGGATCATCCATTATTTCCCAAAGTACAACCGACCTGCAAGGGTTGCTAGATCTAGAGAAGCAAGTATTGCCTGTGCCCAAACCAGCCCTATCCTTCAACACTTAGGCCCTTATCTTTTTTAATAGGAAAGGTAAAGAGGCAGGAGGAAGGTTTTATTTTGATATGTTTAGACTTTGAGAATAGTTGCAAGGATATTATGAGAAACTCTGAGTATACCATTTTCCAGATTCACCAATTATTCATACATATTTTTTTTTCTGAACCATTTGAAAGTAGATTGGAAACATTTCAGTGTGCATTTCCTAAGAACTAAGACATTTTCTTACATAACCAGAGTAAAATTACCAAAATTAGGAAATATTTATACAATGCTATTAGGAAAACCGATGTGGTTCAGTGGTTGAGTGCTGGTTTCCCACATACAAGATCCCGGGTTCAATCCTCGGCCCTGGTACAGTACATAATGCTATTATCTAATCCACAGCCTATAATCAAACTTCTACAAATGTTCCAATAGCTTTTATAGCTAAATTTCCCTAGTTTAAGATCCAATCCAGGTTGATGCATTGCATTTAGTTGTCAAGTCATTTGTCTCCTTTAATGTGGAACAATTCCTAAGCCTTTCTTAATCTTTCTTGACCTTACCATTTTTGAAGAGTATAGGACAATTATTTTGTAGAATGTCTCTCTCTTTGTGTTTTCCTGATATTTCTCACTATTAGGCTGAATATTTGGTAGGAATAGCACAGAAGTGATGTTGTGGCCTTCTAGGTGCATCATATTAGGAGGTACATGATATCTATTTGCCCTATTACTAGTCTTATTAACTTTGATCACTTGGTTAAGGTTGTGTCCACCATGTTTCTCTACTGTAAGGTTTTCATTTTCCCCTTTGTCAATAATAAGTTAATTGTGGGGAGATACTTTGAGACTCTCCAGGTGATTACTTAGTCTTTCTCACTGTATGGTGGCTGGGTTCTAAGAGTGACTGTACTAAGAAAGCAGTCAAGGAATTTGAATTTTAATGATCTAGCCTCAGAAGTCATATAACTCCACTACCACAGCAATTTATTTGAAGAGGCAGTCACAGAAATGCACCCAAATTCAAGATAAAGGGTCATAGAGCCAACCATTCAATGGGTAGAATGTCACAGTCACACTTAAGAAAAAACTTGTTGGATTGACATATTTTATTGAAGCCATCTTTGGCAAATGCTACCAGTTACACTGGAGACCACCATCCCTAATGAATCATAGTCCTTTTCTCCCAGCAATGCATCCTTCCCACTCTGTGTGTCTTGTCTTTTATTTTAGGCCTCTGTGAACCGTCTTAAGATTGGAGTTCTCAAGGAAACTCTGGCCTTAAACTCCGGTGGATTTGTTGTGGGCTTAACGATCCTTTGTAACACTTGGTGCCACTGTGCTACATAGCCATTCACTGCTGTGTGGTTGGGATCTTCAAAGCTCCATCTTTACTGTTTTAACCACTATTCATGGCTTTGAGTAAGTCCATTCTTCTCCTTTGGTCTACACTCACCTGCTAACGTAGGTACAGGAACTGTTATCTATAACTCATCCTCCATCATTTATATGTGGCTTTGAAATGGTGGGGGTAAAGGTGATTCTCATGAGTTCCCAGGCTGCCTCTCCACGGATGCTTCTTCCATTTCTGACAATACATTTGGAGGATGATTACAGGCAGAGCTCTGACAAAGAGTTGAGAGCAATGGTCAGCTTGCTTAGATGCTCCCATGGTACCTACCCTGCCTTTTCTTAACTGTGGCAACTGTATAGTTTGACACCTTCAGGATGGTGTTTGACATATTCAGAAGAAGTACAGCCATGTTTTAGTTTCCTAGGCTATTCATGCAAATATCAGTGGAATGGGTTGGGTCAAACAGTGGGAATTTATTCGGTCATTGTTAGAAGGTGGAAAAAAGTCCAAATCAAGGCATCATCAAGGTGATGCTTTCTTCTGGGACTGGCTGCCAGCAACTCTGGGCTTCTCTGTCACATGGAAAGGCACATGACAGCATCTCCCAGTCTTTCCTTTCTCTTCTGGGTTCCGTTTCAACTTCTTGCTTCCTATAGCTTTCTTTCTCTCTATCTGAATTTTATTCTCTTATAAAGGTCTCCAGTAATAGGATTAAGACCCATCCCAAATAAATGAGACACACCTGCACTGAAGTAATCTCATTAAAATGTCCTACTTATAATGGGTTCACAGCCAGAGGAATGGATTGTCTTTTTCTGAGGTACATACAGTTACAAACCATCACACTCCACCTTCTGCACTCCAAAAAGACATGTTCTTCCCACATACAGAATATGTTCATTCTATCACAACATCCCAAAAGCCTTACATAATTTCAGTCACAATAACAAGTACAGAGTCTCATCAAAATTGGTTATGGGTGTGGTCAATCTTGGGGCATAATTCCCCTCCGTCTGTGGACCTGTGAAACTCAGAGAACCTATATACAATGGAGGGACAGGCATAGGGTAAGCATTTCCAGTCCCATAGAAAGAAATTGGAAGGAAAAGAGGGATTCCTTTTAGTTCAGGCTGACAGGGGTTCCATTCATATAGATCTCACAAAAAAACTTGTTGGGTTTGCATGTAGTACACAGGGGTCCAAACCTTTGGACAAAAGAACTTTCCATAGATCTTTCCTGGCTAACTGTACCTCCAGTCCTGAGTTGCACAGAAATTGCTGACTGATTCCATGTTCAGTTAAACCGTCACATGGAGCACTATTCTCTGGGGACTTACTTTCCAGAAACTCAGAATTTTCCAAACCATCAATTTCTGGTTTCTTTGTGTCTAGGAATTCAGTTATCAGTTTATCTCTTTCCTCTTGCATTTTAATGTAAGCTGCAAGGAGAAGCCAGGCTTCACTTTCCACACTATGCTTGGAAATCTCAGCTAAATGTCCAAGTCCATAACTCTCAAGTTCTGTCTTCCATCTGACATCAGAACTCAATTTCACTAAGTTCTCTGCCACTTAAACAAAAAGAATGGCCTTTCCTCCAGAGTCTAATAACACATTTATTTTTGTCTAAGGCCTCATTGGAAGTACCTTTAGCATCCATAGCCATCCACATTTCTACCAACTGTATCCTCAAAGCAATCTAGGCCTTTTTTTCAGGTGCCTCACAATTCTTCTAGCCTCTTTCCATTACCCATTTACAAAGCCACATTTTTTGATATTTGCAATAGCAACACCCTACTGTCCTGATATTAAAATCTGCTTTAGTTTTCTAAGCTGCTGAAGCAAATATTAATGAAATGGGTCAGGTTAAACAATGGGAATTTATTCACACATGGTTTGAGGGTGGGAAAAAGTAAAAATCAAGGCATCATCAAGGTGATGCTTTCTTTCTAAAGACTGGCATTCTAGGCCTGGCTGCCAGTGACCCTTGGCTCCTCTGTCACATGGCAAGGCACATCATGGCATCTCCTGGTCTCTCCTTTCTCTTCCAGATTCCATTTCAGCTTCTTGCCTCTTGTGGCCATCTCTGTCTGAACTTCATTCTCTTATAAAGGACTCTAGTAATAGGATTAAGACCCATCCTAATTGAAATAAGATATACCTTCACTGAAGTAACTTCATCAAAAGATCCTACTTATAATGGGTTTACACCCACAGAAATGGATCAAATTTAAGAAAATGTTTTTCTGGGGTAATGCCATTTCAAATCATCACAGGCTATTTTGAGGGAATGTGTCTCACATGTTCACACAGTTATTGAGTTCCATGAACTTAAATCTTTTTACAGCAGATGTAGAAATGCTATTATAGAGTTCCCCATGGACTAAAAAAGAAGCAATTACATAGAAGGGTGGCACTATGACTTCTAGCAGCTTATATCTTGAAATTATCCAGACTTATGGGAGTGCATCTATTCCACAAAACAGAAAAGTCTAAATGAGGTACAGATGGAACAAGCAGTATTGAGTTAAGAGCAACTTCTACCATGAAAGGATTAATGCATATCTGAGAAGAACTTGAAACCCCAAAGGTAAATACTTATGATTATCTGTGTTCTGTGGCCCATGACACTGATACTAAAGTTGTATGTAACACTTGCTGTTTCATAATTCAGTAATATTCTATGAATTATAATGTTGAAAAATCTATAAAACTGAACAACACACAGTTAGGATACTTTAGACTGAATATATATAGCTGAAATCATAACTTAAACTGGCTTAAACACTGTTTTAGTTTCCTAGGCTGCTCAGTCAAAAACCATGAAGTAGTTTGGCTTTAAGTAATAGGAATTTATTTGCTCACAGTTTTGAGCCTGGGAAAATGTCCAAATCAAGACATCATCAAGGTGATTGCTTTCTTCCTGAAGACTAGCTGCTGGCGATCCTTGGCTCCTCTGTCACATGGCAAGTCACATGGTGGTGCCTGCTGTTCTCTCCCTTCTGTTCCAGGTTTTGTTGATTTTAGCTTCTTGCTTCTGTGGTTTTCTCTCTCTCATGTCTGAGTTCATTATACTTATAAAGAATTCCAGTAATAGGATTAAGACACATCCGACTGAGGTGTATCACACATTAAGTGAAGTAACCTTATGAAAAGATCCCACTTACAATGGGTTCACACCCACAGGAATGGATTAAATTTAAGAATGCATTTTTCTGGAGTATATTCAGCTCCAAACCACCACAAACACTAGGGCCTTTTATTATCTCCTTAACAGCCATATAAGGTAGGGTTCAGGGTTGATTGGTTTAGCAGTTCAGCAAAGCTATCAGAGACTAATCCCTTAGATCACTTTCTCCACCATCCACAGAGTCAGCCCACCTTAAGGCTGAAATCAAGTTGGCCAATGAGCTACCTTTTTCTCATCGGTTAGGAGAGAGAAAGGAATGTTTCCTAAAACAATGTGGTGTAAGTCTTTGTCAGGCTTCTTGGCCACCCTTGGTCACAGGCTCACCTTGAACAAGTAATGTGGCTGAGGGAAAGACAAATATTCCTTGGTTAGAGTACAGAGCTTCCTACCTTGTGCTGAGAGTGCATTACAAGTCATGATGGATAATTTTATGTGTTCATTAGGCTGAGTTATGGTGTCTAGTTGTTTGGTCAAACACTGGCCTAGAGGTTGCTATGGAGGTATTTTGTAGACGGGATGAACATCTACTATCAGTTGATTTTGAGTAAAGGGGATTATCCTCCATATTGTCAGGGGGCCTCATCTAATACTGGGAAGAAGAAGAAATTCTGCCTCAAACCTACGCCCTTTACTCCTTTCTGTATTTCCAGCGTAAGGAATTGCAACCCAGGACCTAACATTACTCATACTGGGATTTCCAGCCTCTGGCTTGCCCTACAGAATTCAGACTTGGGAGCCCTCACAATCACGTGAGCCAATTTCTTATAATAAATCTCTTTATAATACATTCATGCACAGACACACACAGTCTGTTGGTTCTGCTTCTCTAGAGAACCCTGACTGAAACACAAGTATAAAAATATTTATCCCTTCAGCCCTTGGGACTACTGTCTATTCCTGCCCAGAGGTTACTCTTCCATCTGGTCAGCATTTCCGGCCAGAACAGCTTCTACTCTTTAACCTACAGTGCCATACAAACACTATCATGGCCTGTATTTTCCACATCATGAGAAACATTGGGAAGCACTGGCTTAGACTAATTAAGACTCAACACTATCCCCAGGTAAGGGATGGGATCCCTTCCCAGAAGCATAAGACTATTTGGAGCAGGGGAGGTCTCTCACTAATATAAGTGTCCAGGTAGAAAAGAAGAAGCAGGAATAGGTGATGGGTGGGCAATCTTTGTGTCCACCACAGACCCTCAGGATATAAGCAAATTGTATGACCAATAAATGATGCAAATCTGATAATTGTTTATTAGACATAGAAAAATAAGGTCAAATTCTCCTTAAAAGAATTGGTTGGACAAATGTTTAAATGCTGTTGGGGATTGAATCATGTACCCCACAAAAGGCACATTTAGATTTCAACTCCTGGTCCTGTGGGTGTGAACCCATCTGGAAATAGGACCTTTGAAGGTGTTATTAAGATATGCCCAAATAGACTAAGGGTGGACCTTGGTCTAACATGACTGACGTCCTTATGAGCAAAGGAAATTAGACACAGGGGATAAGCCACAGGGAGCAGCCAGAAGCTGGAAGTTGACAAAACCTGGATGAAAATGGAGAAGACATCATAAGTGCATTGTCATGTGGCAAAGAAGCCAAGGACCAAGAATCACCAGCAGACAGCTCCAGAATGCCAGTCTTTGAGGGAGAAATCACCACCTTTCTGGTGCCTTAATTTTGGTCTTCTAGCCTCAAAATGGTGAGCCAATAAATTCCTACTGTTTAAGCCCATTGCATATTTGTTTTAGTAGCTGAGGTTCTAATGCAAGTGTCACATTTAGATGTTTTATTATTTAATAGTAGCTAATACTTACATAGCACTCACTCCATGGCATGCACTAATTATATTAGTTCATTTAATCTTCAATCATTAGGAGGTATTATTGCTACTACTATTAAGAGGTCCATTAGAAGGTACTATTTTTATACCCATTTTACAGATGAGGAAATTGAATAATAAAGAGGTTAAGTAATATGCCTGGAAAAGACACAACTAGTAAGCACTGGAGCTTCTGACTGAACTCAGGTAATTTAGTTCCTGAAACAGTGCTTGTAATTGTGATGTAAACTTTCCTCTTAGAGTTTGATTTAGGATGTTCTGGAAGAGAAAGTTGCTTAATGCAGTGGATATAAAACTTTTTGTCTATGGTGCACAATAAAAAATAAAATTTTTATTATGACCCGATGTAGATACACTGAAAATGAAAATAAATAAATAAATAAAACAAAACAATACTTACCCTTACCAAGGAGGCAGATATTCTATTTCCATTCCATCCAATGCACTCTACTCCATTCCAATCTATTTTTGTCGGTTCTCTTCTATTCTTTAAAAAGTTGATCATGGTCCACAAAATTAATTCATGACTTAATGGATCATGGTCCACAGTTTAAAAACTCTGGTAATGGGGCCGACTGGATAGCCCAGTGGATAGGGCGTCAGCATACCACATGGGAGGCCCTGGGTTCGGTTCCCGGGGACCTCTCCTAGCGGGCAGACCGCCTTGAGAATGGCAAGCTGCCATGGGCGGGCCAGAGCCGCCGTGGGCAGGGCAAAAAGTTGCCACGGACAGGCGAAGGCCGCCACGGGCAGGGCAGGTCGCCC
>PVKH010045662.1:0-10480 GCA_004027955.1 Chaetophractus vellerosus
CTGAAATTAGATAGTGGTGATGATCACACAATTGTGTGAATATACTAAAACCCACTGAAGTATACACTTTTAAAAGGATGAATTGTATGATGTGAATTATTTCCCAATAAAGCTATTATTAAAGAAAAAGAAACTCAATCTGTTTTTCAAAGTAGCTTTGCCATTTTATAGTCCCACCAGAAATGTAAGACGCTTCCCATTTTTGTTTTTTGGTTTTTTTTTTAAGATTTATTTATTTTATTACATATCTCGCCTTCCCCCCCACTGCAGCGACGCGCCGAGACTGGTCACTGTGCAGGTGTGGCTTTTCCCGCTTGTGGGCGGCTTCTGCTTCCATTCACGGCCAGCTTTCAGTTCGCGGGTGGCTGGCTGCGCTCCATTCGCAGGCTACCTGCCCTGCCCGTGGCGGCTTTTGCCCTGTCCGTGGGAGTTTTTTGCCCTGCCCACGGCGGCTCTGGCCCACCCATGGCGGCTTGCCATTCTCAAGGCGGTCTGCCCGCTAGGAGAGGTCCCCGGGAACCGAACCCAGTGCCCTATCCACTGGGCTATCGAGCCGGCCCCGCTTCCCACTTTTTCAGTCTTTTTGATCACGGCTGGCTGGCAAACGGAGCGCAGCCAGCCAGCCGTGAACCAAAGCGGAGCTGGCCGTGAATAGAAGCAGAAGCCGCCCATAAGTGGGGCAAAGCCGCCTGCATGGTGACCGGTCTCGGCGCGTCGCTGCAACAGGGGAGAGACAAAGCAGACAGAGAGGAACACAAAAATGGACACACAGCAAGAGCAAGCAGAAAGGGGGGGGGGGATGTAATAAATAAAAATAAATCTTAAAAAAAAAAAAAAAACATGGACCAAAGATTTGAATAGACATTTCTTCAAAGAAAATATTCAAATGGCCAATAAGAATACAAAAAGATGTTCAAATCAGTTGGGGATTAAATCATGTCCTTTCAAAAGGCATATTTAGGTCTCAACACCTGGTCTTGTGGGTGTGAGCCCATTTGTAAATAGGACTTTTGAAGAAGTTGTTCAAGTGTGCTGTGGGGGTTTGAAGTATGAAGTCAAGAGTCGGAACATGCTACAAAACGGTTGAACCTTGAAGACATCATATTGTTTAAAATAAGCCAGACACAGAAGGACAAATATTGTATGATTTCTCTTATATGAAACACTGAGAATAAGCAAATTCACAGAGACAGAAAGTAGAATAGTTGTTACAAGGCGTGGGGAAGGGGGGAGGAATGTGGAGAACGGGTATGAGTTTTGGTTGGAGACCAGAAATATTCTAGAAATAGTGATGAAAATTATACAATAATGTCAATGTATTTAACTTAATGTCACAAAATTGTCCACTTAAAAATGGATTTTTATGTTACATATATTTCACCACAATTAAAAATAAATAAAATACATTAGTGAGGGGAGAACTGGATCCCTGAAAAGCTCTGTGGTTGGCCCCCTTTGTAGGCCAGGTAGGACCACGGGAGACCCTCATGACTGAGAAAGGTTACCTGATTTCAATGGGAATTATGGGATCCTGGATTGCTGTGGCCAAGTAGCAGCATTTAATCACCAAAGACAAGGTGAGCACATTTACCACAAAAGGCATGGAGTTGTATCACGTATCAGAATGCCTTGGCCCACCAGGATCTTTGGTAGAAGCTAACTGATCACAATGTTCCATAGGCAACCCACTAAAATATAGACTGATCCATATAACAGAAAAAATTCTACCCCTGATAGCATAAGCCTGACTTGAAAAGTCATAACTGCTCATCCAGTCGCCAGAGAGAAATCAATTCACAAACATAGGTCCCCTTGAGTAAGGATACCAGAGTATTTCCACCAGTATATACTATAAATTCTCCTCCACATTTCCCAAAGGAACCCACTGCCGTTTACTAGAGTGACTGCATATTAGGGAAAAGGAAATACAACCTTTTAAGGATTACTAATTCCTGGAACCAAAATGCCATTGTAGTCTATCAGTCAAGGTGAGGGCTTACAGTGGTCAGGTAATAGATGGAATGCTTTGTTCTATTGATCCACCTTGTGGTTATTTCCCCAGTTTCTGAATGAATAATTGGAATAGACATACTTGGCAACTGGTGGTGTTTTAGTTTGCGAAGCTGTTCAAGGCAGATATCATGAAATACGCTGATTTTAACAATGGGAATTCATTAGCTTACAGGCTTACAGTTTTAAGGCCGTGAAAAATGTCTAAATCAGGCATCATCAAGACAATGCTTTCTTCCTGAAGATCGGCTGTCTGCAATCCTGGACTCCTCTGTCACAGGCAAGGCAAATGGTGGCATCTGCTGGTCTCTCCCTTCAATTCTGAGTTTGTTGCTTCTTACTTCCATGGCTTTCTCTCCCTCTCTCTCTTTCCATATTCATCCCATTTATAAAGGACTCCAGTAAGAGGATTAAGACCCACCCTGGGCCACATCTTAACTCAAGTAACCTAACCAAAAGACCCTATGGTTTACATCCATAGGAATGGATTAGCTTTTAGAACACAATTTTCTGGGGTACATATGGTTTCAAATCACCACAGGTGGAATCCCCACATCGGCTTTCTGACCCAATTAGTGAAGGCAATTATGATCGCAAGGGCTAAGTGGAAGCCCCAGGATATTAAATTCTCTACCAAGATATTAAACTAGAAGCAGTACCAGACTCCTGGGAGAATAAAAGAGATTAAAGTCACCATTAAAGACCTGAAAGAAACAGGGGTGATGATACCTATCACATTCCCATTTAACTCACAACTTTGGTCTATGCAGAAGCTGGAGAGATGATGTAAAATGACTATAAAATACTGTAATCTTCATCAGGTGGTGATGCCAATTGTAGTTGATGCTACAATTAATTAATTTATTTATCCACCCCACCTCCCATTATTTGCACTTGCTGTCTGCTCTCTGTGTCTGTTCCATGCATGCTGTGTCTGCTCATCTTCTTTTAGGAAGCACCAGGAACCAAACCCGGGACCTCCCATCTGTAAGGGAGGCACCCAATTGCTTGAGCCACATCCATTCCCTGCTTGTTGTGTCTCTTATTGTGTCTCCTCATAGTGTCATCTTGTTGCATTGGCTCGCCGCACTAGCCTGTCATGACAGCTCGCTGTCTTGTTCATCTTCTTCTTCTTTTTTTTTTTTAAAGATTTATTTTTTTATTTATTTATTACATATCCCCCTCCCCCTTTCTGCTTGCTCTTGCTGTGTGTCCTTTCTTGTGTTCCTCTCTGCTTTGTCTCCCCCCCCATTGCGGCGATGTGCCGAGACCAGTCACCATGCAGGCGGCTTTGCCCCGCTTGTGGGCGGCTTCTGCTTCCATTCACGGCTGGCTCCGCTTCAGTTCACAGGTGGCTGGCTGCGCTCCGTTCGCGGGCGACCTGCCCTGCCCGTGGCGGCTTTGCCCTGTCCATGGCAGCTTTTTGCCCTGCCCACGGCGGCTCTGCCTGCCAATGGCGACTTGCCCTTCTCAAGGCGGTCTGCCCACTAGGAGAGGTCCCCGGGAACCGAACCAGGGGCCTTCCATGTGGTATACCGGAGCCCTATCCACTGGGCTATGCGGCCGGCCCCTTGTTCATCTTCTTTAGGAGGCACCGGGAACTGAACTCGGGACCTCTCATGTGGGAGGTGGGCACCCAGCTGCTTGAGCTACAGCCGCACCCATAGTATCTTTAATGATGCAAATTAATACCAATGAAAATCAACTTGGTATACTGCTACTAATTTGGCTAATCACTTTTTTTCCATATCAATTTGCAAGAACCACCTGAAGCACTTTGCTTTTACTTGACAGGGTAACAGTGCACCTTCACAGTTTTGCCTCAGGACTACATTGATTTTCCTGCCATAATATAGTCCACAGCGATCTGGAACATCTTGACATTCCAAAACCATTCCACTGGTCCACTGTATTGATATTATGCTACTTGGACCCAATGAGCAGGAGGTAGCAAATACTTTATTAAGACATGAAAATTAGAGGATGTGGGAGAGAAAAAACCCCAAAATTCAGAGGTCCGTCACATCAATGAAGTAACTGGGGATTCGGTGGTCCAATGCATGTCAAGAGTTCCCTTCCAAAGTGCATGACAAATTGCTGCAATGTACATCACCAACAATAATAAAAGAGGAACAATGCTTGGTGGGCCTTTTTGAAATTTGGAGGCAATATATACATTTGAGTGTACTCCTTCAAACCATCTACAAAGCCACCCATAAGTCTGATAGCCTTAAGTGGGTACGAGAGCAAGAGAAGGTTTGCAATGCTAGCTGCTTTGGCAGTGGGCCTTATGATATACCAAATTCAATGATGCTTGAATTGCCGATGGCAAATGGGGATACTGAAAAAACCGACAGCAAGAAAGAATAAGGGAATCCAACCCAGGCTTCTAGAATGTTAGAGAAAATCTATGCCCTCTTCTAAAGACGACTATTCCCCTTTTGAGAAACAACTTCAGGTTTGCTACTGGTTCTTGATAGAGACCAAATTCCTAACCCTGGGACATCAGGTGACTATGCGGTCTGAGCTTCCCATCATGAAGTGGGCACTGTCAGATACACCTAGCCATAAGTTGGGTGTACATAGCACCAATTTATCATCAAGTGGAAATGAGAGGCTAAACTCAAGCAGGTTCAAAAGGAATGAAACTAAGTAACACGATAGGGTGGCTCAGACTCCTTTCACACTGATTCCTATTACACTTCTTCCTCTCCCTCAGCCCATGCCCATGGCCTCCTGGAAGTTCCATATGATCATTTGACTGAGGAAGAAAAAACTCAAGCCTGATTTATAAATGGGTCTGCAAAATATGCTGGTACCAAATGAGAGTGGTATGACTATAGGAACTGAGAATCTCTTCATTTGGGGGAAAGGGTGAAAACTTCTTCACTCATATGAAAGATAGTTGTCTCTTGTTAGATAGAAACATAAGAGTTCTTCTGTTTCTATATATCAAATGTGTGTAGGCAGAAGGGTGTATATAGAAGCTGAGTAGGCAAAGGGGTAGACTGTAATAGTTATCAATTTATTGCTGTCAGCTCCAAATCTACCCTTCACTGCCTTGCTTATGATAATGGAACTGGATCCTTTAAATATTTCACCTGGCACAAAGTTATACTTAGCAGAGGGCACTGGAGGAAAGACTTTTCTTCCCAGTTCTGGTGTAATTTCCTACCTTCTTGCTCCTATGGTGCATGGCTGTCACCCAATGGTGTTCACCCCAACAAGTTTTAGTTGGCACTTCATGGGCATCTCTCAAGCAAGTTCCACCAGTGCCAAACACTGGCTTCCCAGTGATTCAGCAGCACCTCCATAGACAGCTTATTTGCTGACGTTGTCCAGCAGGATATCAGCAAACACCTTCACTATCCAGTGGAGACCTTCTCTAAGATATGAAACCAGCTTTAGGGGAGGAGGGTACTCTTCCAAATTTGTTCCTTCCCTGTGTACTCATTAGATCTAGGCATCATAACTCCCCCTTTTATCTATCACTTCTGTATTCTTTAGAGTTTTATTTACCCCTCAGTAATTAGTTCCCTTTTACTAATTAATAATGTTTATATTAAACTTTGCCTATTCCAATTATTGTGTGGTTTCTGTCTTCTGACTAGACCCTGCCTGATAGAGACAAATACAAATTAAAAACTTAACTGAGAGGACAGCCAGAACAATGAAATGGTTAAAAAAAGAAATAATAATAATAATAATAGAAAAAAATGGGAAAAGGAATCAGAGATGTTTAGCCCAAGGAATATCAATCAGAAGTTACATATTAATTTCTAAATGTTTAAACAGCTAACCACAGAGAACATATCAGACATATTGTATGATTCCATTTATATAAAATGTATATATAAATTAATTTATAAAGATGAAGTTAAATTAGTGGTTATGTAGGACTGGGGAAGGACTGCTAAGGGGAGTAGAGTTTTTCTTCTTGAAGTAATGAAATTGTTCTAAAATTTTTTGTAGTGATGAATGCACAACATTGTGATTATACTAAAAGCAATTGATTATACACTTTGGATAGATCATATGGTATGTGAATATATCTCAATAAAAATGCTTAATAAATAAATAATTGTGCAAGAATAGCCAGACATAGCTATGTACTGCACGGGAAGGCTAGAGAAATCAAGGAGTGAAGAATATTCTTGCTAGTTTATTATTATTATTATTATTATTATTATTATTATTATTATTATTATTGAAATAACCAAAAGGCTCTAATGATGATTGAGGTGATGAATGCACAACTATGTGATTATACCAAATACCATCGATTGTACACTTTGGATGAATTATATGCTTTATTAATATGTATCAATAAAATTGATTTGTTAAAAAAAATAATAAATAAAGAGAGAACATACTGGATCTTTGTTGTTTAGCACCAATAACAGCAGCAGCAGCAGCATACTTCTTTGTTTTACGCTCAGAAACTGACGACCAGAAATGGTAACTCTTATTAACCAGAAAGCAGAATTCTTCAATGAAGGAAGATCTCTAAGGAGTCTAATACCAATAGATAATTGACAATTTACACGGCTTTGTGCCTCCTCACTTCATTTTAAATGCTGAAAACCCATTGGTGGACCAGCCTAGTCAGTTTTGCAATGACAAAGTCCTAAGTTAATTTTCTTACAAGAAACAAAACAAAAGCTCTTCCTTCAGTTTGCCTGGGAATTCACCTTCAGTTTCACCTTAAGTTCTGTTCTCCAGAAAGAGAGCATTTCCACAGACAAAATGGACCAGATTTGTTCTGATTACAATTAAAATACTGTCCTTCAAACATTTAAGTAGGAAAGGGGCTGACAGCCAAATAGAATTATTTATTGGCAAAACATATACTCAGCTGAACTTGTAAGGACTTTCTACGTGGACAATAATCACCACCCAAGATCATCTGAGATTTGTTAACCCTTTCAACCATATTACATAGAACTGATATTATTTTCTGTCCCTTAATCCAAACAATTCTTTTATTGCTAATTCTCCTTTTAGAAACCTTAGGTTCAAAGACAGCAAATAACCTGCCTCTTAGACCTAATCAGCAGGTAGTAGATCTAGACCTGCGCTTTCCACAGCTTTCTCATATTTGAACAAGTTAGTCAGAAGAAGTTATTCCCAGAAAGACATGCATACTCAAACTGCATATGCAACTTCATAACATACAAAAATTTAAGTCAGATCACCTTTTGGTTTACAAGCAAAACAGCATCTTGCTCTTTTTAACAGTAAACATGACAGCTGTTACAATCTGTGATGTTTTTAATAGCATAAAAAGAACATAGCACAAAAACTTTTTTTTTAAAACACAGTGACAATATTTTAATTATGAAAGCATGTTAGGTAGGGAGGGAGACAGAAAATTATTGTAAAATTGAAAGTAAAGAGGACTGTCAGGGTTATCAGAGAAACACCAGAGCAAATGGGCTAAATGGCACATAATCAGGCTTTGCCCTTCACCTTATCCAAGGAAGAGAGGAGAGGATATGTCTGTACCCACCACAGATAAATTAAGATTCCCTACCACAACACTTATACATGCTATCTATGGATACAAGGGTTCTATGGGCAAACGTCCTGATACGCTTTAGAATGACACAGTAAATAAGCAATAGCAGAAGTGCCCCTCCACTGCTAATGGGAGCCTGCTTCTTGTGCCTTCTGCAGAGCTCCTCTTTCCACTTCGACTGGTGCCACAAACAGTACATCCTCCCACCCTCTCCACCTTCACCTACTTATCTCTCTTTCTTTTTTGAGGTACCAGGGGCCAGGGATAGAACGTGGGACCTTGTATGTGGGAAGCCACATCCACTCCCCTATTTATCTCCTACTTATCTCCCTTTCAACATTTTCTACCTTAGCACAAACATCCCTACCAATTTAGGACAAACTCCTTTCTTAGAATTACATGTCTTTCCTTCAGAGCGCTTAACTTTTATTATACATGCAACAAAGTTATTCAATCAATAAATAGCTATGGAGTACCTACTATATGCCAGGCACTGTTCTAGGTGCTAGGCCACAGCAGTGACCAAAACAAAAGCCCTGCTCTTTTCATGATTATTTGTCATCTAGTAAGGAAAGACTGAGTTGATGCAAGGATGGTTCAACATAGGAAAATCAACCAATGTAATACACCACATAAACAGATTGAAAGAAAAAAATCACATGGTCATCTCCATTGATGCAGAAAAAGCATTCGACAAAATACAGCACCCTTTCCTGAAAAAAACTCTGCAAAAGATAGGAATAGAAGGAAAATTTCTGAACATGATAAAAGCTATATATGAAAAACCCAAAGCTAACATCATCTTCAATGGGGAAATCCTAAGAGCCTTCTCTCTGAGATCAGGAACAAGACAAGGATACCCACTATCACCACTCTTATTTAACATTGTCCTAGAAGTACTTGCTCAAGCACTGAGGCAAGAAAAAGATATAAAAGGCATCCAAATTGGAAAGGAAGAAGTAAAAATTTCATGATCCTATACTTAGGAAGCCCCGAGAAATCTACAACAAAGCTACTAAAACTTATAAAGGAGTTCAGTGACATTGCAGGCTATAAAATCAATGCTGAAAAAAATCAGTAGCATTTCTGTACACCAACAACGAACAATCTGAGGAGGAAATCAAGAAAAAAATACCATTTACAATAGTAACAAAAAGAATCAAACACCTAGGAATAAATTTAACTTAAGATGTAAAGGACTGATATGCAGAAAACTACACAACAGTGTTGGAGGAAATCAAAGAAGACTTAAATAAATGGAAGAATATCCCCTGTTCATGGATAGGAAGACTAAATATCATCAAGATGTCTATCCTACCGAAACTAATCTACAGATTTAATGCAATCCCAACAAAAAGTAACACCGTATTTTTTAAGGAATTGGAAAAACTAACCACAAAATTTATTTGGAAAGGTAAGAAGCCCCAAATTGCCAAAGACATATTGAAAAAGAAAAATGAAGTTGGAGGTATCACATCACCTGACTTCAAAATATACTACAAAGCTACAGTGGTGAAAACCACATGGTACTGGCACAAGGATAGACACATTGACCAGTGGACCCGAATTGAGAGCTCTGATATAGATCCTCGCATGTACAGTCATCTGATATTTGACAAGGCCATCAAGCCCTCTCAGTAGGGAGAGAATGGCCTCTTCAACAAGTGGTGCATGGAGAACTGGATATCCATATGCAAGAGAATGAGAGAGGAACACCATCTCATACCCTATACGAAAATTAACTCAAGGTAGATCAAAGATCTAAACTTAAGAGCCAAGACCATAAAAACCTTGGAGGATAATGTAGCGAAGCATCTACAGGACCTTGTAATAGGAAATGGTTTCATGGACTTCACACCCAAAGCACAAGCAGCAAAAGAAAACATAGATAAATGGGATCTCCTCAAAATTAAAACCTTTTGCACCTCAAAGGATATTATCAAGAAAATAAAAAGGCAGCCTACCCAATGGGAGAAAATATTTGGCAACCATATATCTGATAGGAGCCTCATATCTTGCATATATAAAGAGATCCCACACCTCGAAAATAAAAAGACAAACAATCTATTTAAAAAAATGGGCAAGTGACCTAAAAAGACAGTTCTCCAAGGAAGAAATACAAATGGCTAAAAAGCACATGAAAAAATGCTCAGCATCTCTAGCTATAAGAGAAATACAAATCAAAACTACAATGAGTTACCATCTTACACCCATTAGAATGGCGGCTATTAAAAAAAACTGCAGACTAAATGTTGGAGAGGATGTGGAGGAACGGGTGCACTCATCCACTGCTGGTGGGATTGTGGATTGGTCCAGCCACTGTGGAGGACAATATGGCGGTTCCCCAAAAAACTAAATATAGATCTTCCATATGATCCAGCGATTCCACTGCTGCGTATATACCCAGAAGAATTGAAAGCAAAGACACAAACAGATATATGTACACCAATGTTCATAGCAGCATTGTTCACAATTTCCAAAAGTTGCAATCAACCCAGGTGCCCAACAACAGATGAATGGATAAACAAAATGTGGTACATACATAAAATGGAATACTATTCAGCAGTAAGAAGGGACAAAGTGCTAACACACAGGATAACATGGATAAATCTTGAAGACCTTATGTTGAGTGAAGCAAGCCAGGCACTGAAGGATGAGGTGTTCATGACCTCACTGATATGAATAAAGGAAATTGAGTAGTCCCTGAGAACTAAGGTCTGAAAAGTAGGTTTAAAAGAAAGAAAGAGAAGAAAAAGTAGTGGGACATCATACATAGGGACATAATCTGTGGTGAGGTGATAGAGTGTGGTTGCGTGTTGGGAGAATGGGACAGGTGGGTGGTGATATTGTTGGGTTTTGTGGTGCAGGGTTGTTGGATGGGAGGACTGGGACAGGCAGGCTGGAGAGCCCAGGATGCTTTGGGGGGTGGAAGGGGGACCAGATGAACGCTTG
>PVKH010045663.1:0-10480 GCA_004027955.1 Chaetophractus vellerosus
CAAGTTTTAAAGACTCAAATTTTTATACTACTCTCCTATCTCATCATCTAATTTCAATATATATTTATTTTCAAATATCCTTCTTTTGCCTCTCTTCTTGGGACATCAAACATTTTCAAATTTTGCACTTACTAATATACGATGAAAAGGCTGAAAGTGAAATGTATGGTTTTCCCATGGTATAAATAAAATCATATTTCCAAACTTCTTCCTTCCCATCCACTGTCTATGGCTAATTCATTTTTGACAAGAGTTCCAAGTTTACTCCAGGTGAAAGAATAATCTCCTCAACAATTGGTGCTAGGAAAATTGGATATAAACATGCAAAAGAATGAAAGTGGACCTGACATCACATTGTATACAAAAATTAACTCAAAATGGATAAACAACCTAAATATAGGAGCTAAAACTCTAACACTCTTAGAAGAAAACATATGTAAATATCCTCAGGACTTCAGATTATGCAATAGATTCTTAGACTTTGCACCAAAAATACAAGCAACAAAGGAAAAAATAGATAAATTAGACTTCATCAAAATGTAAAACTTTTGTGTATCTAAAGACATTATCAAGAAAGTGAAAAAAAAAACCAGAATGGAAGAAGATATTTGGAAACCGTATATCGGATAACGGTTTATTATCCAGGATATAAAAAGAATTTTTACAATACAAAAACAAAAAGGCAAGCAACCCAATCTAAAAATGGGCAAAGGACTTTAATACACATTACTCTAATGAAGATATACGAATGACTAATAAGCACATGGGAAGATAGTCAACATAATTAGCCATTAGGGAAATGCAAATAAAAAACACACTGAAATATGACCTCACAACCACCAGAATGGTGATTATTAGGGGAAGAAAACAGTAAATAACAAATACTCGTGAAGATGTAGAGAAATAGGAATCTTTGTTTCTATTTCTGGAACAAAGGAGGGAATGCAAAAAGGTACAGCCACTGTAGAAAGTCTTTTGGCAGTTCTTCAAAAAGTAGAACTACCAGATATTCTGGCAATCCCACTTCTAAGGTCTCAAGCAGATATGTGTACACCAATATTCATAGCAGCTTTATTCAAAAAGCCAAAAGGTAGAACAAATCAGATGTCCATCAATAGATGAACAGATAAACAAAATGTGATATATACATACAATGGAATAATATTCAGCCATAAAAAGGAGTGAATTTTTGATATATGATGATAACAACATGGATAAACCTTGAAGACATCATATTGAGTGTAATAAGTCAGATACAAAAAATAACCAGATATTGTATGACTCCACTTATCTGAAATAACTGTAATATAGTGTGATGGTTAGGCTAATGTGTCAACTCAGCCAGGTAATTGTGCCCAGCTATTAGGTCCAGCAAGCACTGGGCTAATTGAGTTTACTGCATGGATGGCTGATTACATCTGCATCGATCTGCGAGATTGGATCGAGAATGGATGACGCTTTTATCCATTCAGTTGACTGCCATAAAAAGGAACTGATTTCAACATTCGGAGAGAATTTCCCAGCTCGTGGTTTTGAAAGCAAACTTCTCCCAGGAACTCATCAAGGACCCTTCATTGGTCTTTCATCGGAGCCCCTGGCTTGCAGCCTGCCTGCGGAACCTGGACTTGTGCATCCCCACGGTCATGTGAGAGACTCTTATAAAATCTTATATTTTTAACAGATATCTTGTGTTGATTCTATTTCCCGAGAGAACCCTGACTAGAACAGGTAGTGTGATGGTTTGACAGTTTTATCTAATTATGAATTCCAAAAATATGAATTGAATCATGCTTGTAAACTGATCTGTTAATCTGGGCATGATTAGGAAATGATTAGGGTGTTAACTGTGCCACGTCAATCAGTAGGGTGTTGAGCCCTGCCCCTCAGTGGGTGTGGTCTCAAGTATAAAAGGCAAGGCAAAAGGCAGAGGAGAAGATTGGAGAAGCAGATTTGAGAAGCAGTTCTGATGTTGGAGTGAGCCGTTTGCCCGATAATTTACAGCTGGCCTTGTGGAGAGACAAAAAGCGTAGAGAGCCTCATGGTCTACAGCTGAACTTGTGGAGGAAACAGAAGCTAAGCCCGGAGAGAAACGCAGCCCCGGCAGGAGAGGAACCCAAAGGCCTGAGCCGTTGCAGACATCGGCAGCTGTCTTGCTCCAACAGGTGGACTTTGGTGAGGGAAGAAACTTATGCTTTGCAGCCTGGTAACTGTAAGCTTCTACCCCAAATAAATACCCTTTATAAAGACTGACCAATTTTTGGTATATTTCAAAAAGCACCCCTTTGGCTGACTAATACATATAGCATGCTAATAAATTATGGCAAAATATTAAAAATTGGTAAATCTGAGTATCTGGGTACTCAGATTTTGAGTTCTCTATATTGGTTTTGCACTATTCTGTAAGTTTGGAATTATTTTGAAATAAAAACTTTATAAAGAAGACATCTTCTACCCATTTTTTTTAAAGATTTTTTTCATTAATTTATATAGCCCCCCTTGCTGCTTGTTCTTGCTGTGTTCATTTGCTTTTGTGTTCTTCTGTGTCTGCTTGTCTCCCCCTGCTGTGGCATCCCACTGAGTCAGCTCACCGTGTGGCAGCCTGCCTGCTCACAGCGGCTTGCCCTGCTCGTGGCGGCTTGCCTGTTCGCGCAGCTTGCCTTCTCGAGGTGGCTTGCCTGCTTGAGGAGGCCCCTGGAACCGAACCCGGGGCCTCCCATGTGGTAAACCAGAGCCCTACCAATTGAGCCACAGCTGGTTCCCTCTTCTACCCAATTTTATGTTTTATAAATGTATAAATTTAATTTTTATTTCAATGCAAAAATGTTTGCTAAAAATATCTAATGATTTACAACATAAAAAAACACTATGTTCTAAAAAAATTTTAAAGATGCTTGAGACAAAAGTCACAAATTTTTAAAAATTATCTTTTTTCCTATCAAATTGACAAGTATTTTCAAAATATATACTAAGCAGAGTAGATAACATAGTAGTAAATTTGATTTTCAAACATTGCTGATGAAAACATAACTTTCCATTTTTGTGGGGGGAAACTTGGCAATATTTACTTAAGGGCTCAAGTATATTTGTGTAAATCAAACTATGAGTATATCTCTGAAGGCTATGTCATTTATTTAGAACAAAAAAATTATTAGAAACTACCTACCCTCTCTAGTAGGGAAGTAGATAAATTACAGTACAACCACATATTACAGTTTTATATAGCCATTAAGAATCACATTTCTGAAGAATATTTAGTGGGTCATTTCTTATAATGTAATTCTCAGTGAAAATGCAAGATACCAAATTGTATATACAAATGTAAATATAAATAAATCTGTAAAGACCTAATTAGAGCAATGGCTATGTAGGGCTAGGGAAGGACTACTAAGTGGTATGAGGTTTTTCTTTTTGGAGTAATGAAAATGTTCTAAAATTGTGGTGATAAACGTACAACACTGGTTACACTGATTACCATCGATTGTATGCTTTGGATGGTTTGTATGGTATGTCAATATATCTCAGTAAAACTGCTTGAAAAATTGTATATGAAGTATGGCCCAAATTGATTTAGACTACATATTTATAGTCTAAATATATTGCTTGCAAAAATGACCACAATAATTCACCTTTCCTCTTCCTATCTACTACCCTACTATCTTTGAGTAGTCTTCTCCCATGCAGACTCTCAGCCTGGCCATATGACTTGCTTTGGCTAGTGAAACACTAGCTAATGTGAAGGAAGCAAAGGCTTAACAAGTGCTCATATGTAGGCATTTGCTCTCATGCTGTTTTTTGGAGCCCTGAGAACACCGTGTAAAGAATCCTGGGTTAACCTACACAAAATTAGAAGGTGCAGAGACAGGTTATCCCAGTTGAAGCACCCTAGACAAACCAACATGCTAATCAGTAGACTTGTGAGTCAGGCCTTCCAAGATCAGCTAGCCACCGAACCAACCTGCCAGGTGACCACAGATGCAAAACAGAGACCCCAGTAGAGACTCAATGAGCCTGTCCAGACCAGAAGTACCAGTCAGCCAGCCCACAAAATTATGAGCTAAATAAAATGGTTGAGCTTTTTTAAGCCAGAGTTTTGGGGGGTTGTTGTTACAAAGCAAAAGCTAATTGATACAGAAAAGTATAATTTTTACTTTAAAGCTTCCTAAGTTTTCTAAATGTAATAAAATCAGTGTGAACTTCTTTTATAATCAGGAGATAATCTCTTTTTATAATAGGAGGAAAAATAGATACATGACAGACAAAATATAAATAGCTAAAGAAAAATGAAGGACAAGGAGTTTTATTCGTCCTGGGTACCCTTCGATCATCAGTTCTCTTTGTGGAAACAGTTGAATAATATCATCACTGGAAATGATTCTAATTTAAATGTTATTCATATGTTTTCTTTTGGTTGCATTCCAGTGATTCCAGTTTTATCATAGCTCATTGCTGTGATTTTGGTGTCCTTGCCCAATGTCTATTGCTTTTTGATTACCAGTTCCAAAGCATACAGTCAGTAATGGAAAAGTTTGAAGTCTTATCACAATAATCATTAAGCAGGAAATGAATAACCTAGTATTTATTTTCCCCTTTCACAAACAAACATATTTCTAACAAACTAGCATTTAATTACAGAACATTTCCAAGAAAATAACAACAGGAATTCAACTCTCAGGTCATTTTAATCATTCATCATATGCTCAGTATAGATTTTATAAGAGTTGAAATTAACTCATGATTATAGCCAAACATTTGCTAATATGGAATATGTACCATGTGATATGGTATAAAAAGAAGTCCCACTAGCTTTTTATAAGGGTAACTGGTTAGAAAAAAAATTTTACCAGAAAGCATAGACCTTGTAGAGAGCCCAATATTTTTCTGGTGGAAATATTTCAATAACTCATCCAGGTATTTTAAAATATCAAAAGATATTAACGTATTTTCTAAGTGAGAAGAAGGAAGGAGAGCAATGAGGGAAATACACATGGAAAAGGAACCAATTAATTATGATGGTGGGGTTCTATGTATTTCTTGGTGAACCCTACCTGGGACTTACCCCTAGATACACACATTGCTCATCTCCACTGCCCATCCCACACACCCACCCTTACATATAAAACTTTAGTAAAATTTTCCTAAAACTAACCCATGCTTAGTATGAAAATTTTATTTTTTAATGGAGCTGTATTAAATGTCTGTTTTTTTGCACCAAAGTACACCAAGGTAAGGTGGCATACCTACAGGCAGAAGTCAGATGGACAGGTGACATCTTCAGTGAAACAATCAGTACCTACCCATACTTCCGGCCTCCTGCTTGATAATGCCTTTTGGCTGCCCTAGGGCCAGTGAGCTAACTTCAGAGGCTAAAAGAGTTAAAATAAAACCCATGCTACATCCCCAACCAGGCCCCTTCCTTGCCTCAATGACACAGTAGAATTGGCTCACTAAAGGTGGCTCCTCCTCTGCTTCATTTCCCCAAGCAGGAAAAGGAAAAATGAAACAACACAACTGAGGAAAGTCTCTGGGAGCTGGGGAACAGGGGTGAGGTTTAGAAGTGGATAAAATATGCTTTTGGCATTTTCCTGTTCTGTGCTGGTTTCAGGGACACAACCCCCCAACAGGTTCTGTTCACTCCTCACCTCTCCATCCACACCAATCAAGTGCCCTATTCCCTTGGTGCACAGTGCCTGGAAAATGATTTGCTTACTTTAAATTTTGTGCTTTTCTGGAAACTTGTTGTGTTTTTTCCCTTGTTCTTGAATCCCCTAGTCCTCTTTCCCTTTTCCTTAGGCCTGCTCTAGCTGCTTCTAGATGACCACAAGTCTCCAGATAGGTGTGGCTTGCTACAAGCTGGATCAAAAGGAGCTGACACTGGTGTTCTTAGACTAACAATAAGCCCCAAATGAAATTCTCTCTTCTCTTCTCTGAAGAATGATCAAGAGTCTCTCATAGTCTGAATATTCTTAGCAGTCCTAGATCTAGACCTTGAGGCTTTGGAACTGCAATAACCATCCTCTGAGGTTCCAGAATGAGCCTAATTAGGTCAGTGGGAAGGACTGAGGACTAACTTTGTGGCAATCACTTATTCTAAATATTTCATAGTTCCTATTCATCTTTGCAGAATCCCTATGAAGTAGGCACATTTTAAAGATGGGCAAACAGAAAATTAGAGAAGCTACATGAGTTTTCAAGACTTCTACAAAGATTAAGTGGCAATGGTAGGATTTGAAATCCATTTCCCCCAAAGCCAACCTTAATCCAATATCCTCGTTTTACAGTTAAAACATGTTAAAAGATGTTAGAAGAAATGCAACTATTTTAAATATGTATTGAAATATGTTTCAAATACTGGATAAAGCTACAATGTATCTGCATCATTGAAATTAAGACTCACACAAATAGGAAAGCCAAAAGTGGTGTTTATTAAATTAAATTGTTAATTATTTTAATTTATTGCCATTGATGTATATTTATTTTCTGGCTCATAGAAAGTGCTCAAGTTAGATTTGTTGAGTGACAATGAATTATGCCTCAATAATTTGATTTCATTTCATTAAACTCTGTGGAACTTTGAGTTGGCAAAGTTGATTCCATTAGAATCTTCTGCTATTTAATCAGCACAATTTGTTGCTCACAGGGCAAGGCCATCTGGTCAGAACTTCAAAGTTCTTAGGAATATGACATCAAGAAGTGCTAATGGGAATATTGCAACAGGATGATTCTCTGTAATGATGATAAATGAGCTTCTTAGGTATCTAACAGAATCAGGGCACACAGACCTGCTAAATGGGAAAGCACTGCTTTTGTGTGTGTTCTTGTCTCAGCAGGATTGGAATGCTACTTCACAGCTCCCTAAACAGTTTTAAGAGACAGCATTGGCTCTGTTCTCCCAGACCTCAGGGAAGGAAGCCATCCTCTTTGTGCAGAATAACCTCTCACATGTTGTTTACTCTCCAGTGTCACCATAAGCCACGCCAGTTTGTTCTTTCGTCACCCACAGGAACATGTTGCTCACGTGCAGTCCTTCCCTGCTCCAGTTTGCATTGGCTTGTAAAGTCCAATTTTCTTTAACTGCATCATGCCATGCACTATAAATCACATTTGCATCCCATTTAAAATGTAAACCACAATAGACACTGAAGAACAAAAGGAACCACAAGCCCAGCTTTTTTGACAAAACTCCCACACATTGATAATTAGAAGCACATAAATCTGCACAGATGAGGTCTGAGACTCCTGCCATACCTTATGCAGCCTGTCTCTTAGCCTCATCCACTTTCAATTCTGCCACCAAATCCCCTGGAAAAGTATGAAGGGCAAGAAAAGATTAACAAAAACTTCCTGGGGAGCAATAGAAATGAAAACAAATAACAAGGATTGCCTGACAAATTGTGCTTCTGGAGCCTTCGTTTTAACTACCATCATTGAGACCTGTCTTTACTTGAGGGCATATTGTTAGAATTCAATGTTATATGTTAGTTCTAAAACAACGGCTAGTACCTAACAGGTTAAGGTACATCTTTGGTAAATAAGGCCCATTTAAGGAGTCCAAATTATTTTCAGTACTATAAAAAAAATGATTTTGCCCTCAGCTTATATAAACAACTCCCATGAACAGTGTGGGGTTTTCTGTATGTGTTTAATTATCCATCAAAATTCCATAGTTCTAAACTAGACCAAATTCCTTTACAATATGGTCCCTAAATTTAATTACCGTTTAAGGTGCAAATCTAATGGAAAGTGAAAGGCCTTTCATTATGATGCAAAGCAGCTGATTCTGATTTGCTGCTGGAAATGGATTTTGTCTGTTCAGCACACATAGGTACACTCTGCAGCCAATGGGCTCTAATCTACCTCAGGATGACAGAAACAGGCCCTTAGTAACTAAAGAAAACTTAGATTATCTCCCTTTAAAAAATCAATAAGAAGACAGGCCTGATCATTGCAGGTCATCATCCTCCAGGGAACAATCTGAATAGTAGTAACACAGGTCAACCCCTGTATCTGAATCATCAGACATGGCTTAAATGGATAATGATTTGCTACAAAAGGCTGAATGAGTGTCTGGCTCAAAGGAGTCTGGCAGCTAATGTATGATTTTAATTAGTTTATCAGAGAGCTATTTGTTAAGTTTTGGAATGCTGATAAATATTTAAAAGCTCTTCTAATCTGGACATAATTACCTTCAATCATTAAACTTGTTCTTGATTAAGAATATGAAAATGAGCCTGTTAAGCCTTCAGCAAAATAGTAAGCCCAATAAAACACTGAAAACAATGCTGCCAAGGTACCAGGAAACTCAAACAGCTACTACTCCTAGAATCTGCACAACTGGTGGAAATTAAACTAATGCTCTAAAAGAGACCATTGCATCTTGAGTGAATTCTGACCTTGGGCAAGTTCCTAGATCCTGCTTCAGAAAAATCAAAAGAAAGATTTACTTTTTCATAAATCTTTGAAAAGTACCTAGAGAACAGAACTTTCTTATGTGACACAGGTAATAAAGACAAATGGATAATGTTTGATTAACTACTCAACACAGGATTTAGATATTTGAGAAATTTGTTTCAAGGGGAAAAAATGGGGGCCAAATATAATATATGTGCAAGATTGATAACCTTCAGCACTACTCAAGACATTCTGCTTATAATCTTTCCTTTGAAAACGCAGACCTTAACTAGCTGGAAACTTAACTTTATCAGATAGACCATTAGAGGCCATGGTATTTCTTCCTTAGTTTCAAAAGCAAAAGATGTCACTCAACATAATGTCCTCAAAGTTCCAGACACGAAAGGATGAATATTGTATGGTCTCTCTAATATGAACTAAATATAATGAGTAAACTCATTGAGGTAAACTCTAGAGTATAGATTACTAGGGTATAGAATGTGAGTTGAGAATGAGAGCTGAGGCTTAATGTGTGTAGAGTTTTTGATATGGTCTATTGTAAATGTGTGGAAATAAAGAGAGTTGATGGTAACACGTTACAGTTTGTATAACTAACACTGCTGTCTTCTAAGTGAGACTGTGGCTGAAAGGGGTAGGCTAAGGGCATAAATGTCAATTGAAAGGAAGCTAGAGAATAATCTAGGGACTGCATGACAGTGATTTCAGTGGTGGATGAATATTGTGGTTAATAGTATAAATATAAGAATGTTCTTCTTTTATAAAGTGTGAAGATTATGGCGATACATGGGAAAATTACAAACAATGTAACGTATGGATGAGAGTTAAAAGTAATACTGTAGGGAATCAGCTGTGGCTCAATTGGTAGGGCTCTGGTTTACCACATGGGAGGCCCTGGGTTCGGTTCCCGGGGCCTCCTGGAGAAGGCAAGCTGCCGCGAGCAGGCAAGCCGCTGTGCAGTGAGCTGACTCAGCAGGATGCTGCAGCAGGGGGAGACAAGCAGACACAGAAAAACGCAAAGCAAATGAACACAGCAAGCACAAGCAGCAAGGCGGGGGGGATATATAAATAAATAAAAATAAATATTTGAAAAAAAAAGTAATACTGTAATATTTTTGCAGCAATGGTAAAGAAGATACACCAATTCTAAGATACAACAAAAGGGGTTATAAAGGAGTATGGGATTTTTCCTTTTGTGGTAAGGAAAACATTCTAAAATTGACTGAGGTAATGACAGTACAACTCTGTGATGAACATGACAGCCACTGAGTGTACACTTTGAATGGATTATACAAGGCATGGGACTGTACAACACAGTGAATCCAATGGTGGAAGATGAACTAGGGTCAACAGAACAAATATGAGAATGTTCTCTCATGAACTATAGCAAATATATATTAATACAAGATGTTAATAATAGGGTGGGTTGGGTGAAAAATACACCAAATATGTGATATAGACTAGAGTTAGTAATAATATCTTGATGATGCTCTTTCATAATTTGTAACAAATGTCTCACAACAATGCAAGGTGTTGGTGGTAGGGTGATGTATTGGAGCCACAAATGATGTTTTGCATGTTTGTTTTGTAAGTTCACAACTTTTTCTATACACTTATTGCCTATGTATGTTCATGGATGAATGATATACTTCAATAAAAAATTATTTAAATAGGGGGCCAGCTGGATAGCCCAGTGGATAAGGGCGCCAGTATACCACATGGGAGTCCCTGGGGACCTCTCCGAGCGGGCAGATGGCGTTGAGAAAGGCAAGCCACCATGGGCAGGGCAATGCCACCATGGGCAAGGCAAAAAGCCGCCACGGGCAGGGCGGAGCTGCCACGGGCATGGCAAAGTCACCCATGAAACACGGAGCTGCCACCTGCGAATCACAGAAGCCGAGCAACTCGCAAAACACGGAGCTCTGCTGCCCACAAAACATGGAGCGGAGCCACCTGTGAAACGGAATGGAGCCACCCACGAGCGGAGCGAGCCGCCTGCGTGGAGGGGCAACTCGGCGCATCGCCACAAAGACAGGGGGAGACAAGAAGCAGACATAGAAAACCACACAGAAGA
>PVKH010045664.1:0-10471 GCA_004027955.1 Chaetophractus vellerosus
TGTCCTGAGTGACATTGCAATGACAGATATAGGCCATTTTATATCATCATATAAGATACAGAATTGTGTGGGAGAGAGTGTGGTCTACAATGTGAACTATTGTCCGTGCTTAATGGCAAAGCCCCAGTATGTGTTTATCAATTGCAATTAATGTGTCACACCGATGAAGGGAGTTTTTGTGACAGGTTGTTGGAGGTGTGGGAGGTGAGGCGAATGAGAATCCCTATATTTTTTGTGTAACATCTATGTAATCTAAGTATCTTTAGAAGATATATATATAAATAAATAAATAAAAAAGAAACAATTATTTTTTTCCTTATAAAGGATGGGCATTTGAGGGGTAAAGTTTGAAATGCATGAAAATATAACAATTTGGCTTAAGAGGAAAATCTAAGTAATTTTATGTTAAGTATATGCTTAGAGTGTAAATTCACCAGGGTGAATGTGTAGTCATTGCCTCAGCCTGGATCTGCAACAAGCAATGATTGAGACAAAGTTTTGTATGCAGGTAGTTTATTGGGAACATAATCTCTCAGAGCAGGAATGGAAGAGAGAAGCATTCAGTATGACCTATTGAGAAGACTAAAAATTATGTTTTATACTCTCTGGGAGACTGAGGGGTGTCATATATCTATCATCTCTTGCCTCCCCTCTTGGTCAAGCATTGCCCATGAGCAATCATTCCTCCTTATTTCTAGGTTATATTTACATGAATGCTAAGTGAGTTCCTATAAGTATCCTATGCTGTAGCTTTAGAGAAGCCTTTCTATAGGAAGTAAGAAGTGTATATCATGGGTCTGTGGTGCTTACTGGTTGCATTGGTTTGAAGCTGTTTGAAGCCTGTAAAAGTCTAGTTACCACAGCTGGAATAAGAGATAAGAGCATCTTTAAATAGGGCGCAAGAGTTATGTACACAGTTTAACCCTTTAACTCAGATCTAGTCATACACTCTAAGTCCTCAGGGATATTTGAACAAGCTAGCATCCTCAGTGGTATTGCTGATACTGAAGCCATAGTTGTTATTTCTTATTTACCCCCTCAAGCAAATGATTCTAATATTACGTCATCCTCAGCCAGAATTTCAAATTGTTTTGCTTGCCTAGTGAGATGATCCACACTTTTAGTCCTGAGTGGTCTGTATCTTTTAATGAATTTCTTTATATTTACATGGTTGTTGCAATTATTTGTTCACAGCTATTACTGAGCACAGAAGAACCAACATGTACCCCCATGAATCACCTGTTTTCTAGACATACTCCTCACTGTTCTACTATGTAGTAGCAATCGTAGCTCCTCTTGGTAGTCATTGTTAATTACTCTCTGAGTATAGTAACTCTACTTATTTTTCGTTTTTGGTCTCATGGCATAAAGATCCCAAAACACTAATCATAGCTTCTAGTTCAGTGGAACCCTTACTATATTCCCTAGAGGAAGTAAGCATTCTTCCTTTCCAAAAACCAGGACCTTTAATCTAAGAGAGTTTAAGATGTAGAATTAGAAGCAGGAATTCTGCAATTTTGTTGGTGGAAATGATGAAAATAAGGGACAATTATATTTTAACCCCTTGGTTTATGAACCTGTATTCTAGTTATTGGGGCACAGACTCAACTATTGATTTTGATTCAGAACATATAACCCATTCTGGAGGAAAGGACACCAACTTTATAGGATCTTGTCCCTCAGGTGGTAACTTAGTGAGCCTTTAATGGGCACTGCACATGTTATTAGGTTGGATGTTCAGCTTTATATTTTGCCTTGCCCACCACCCAGCACATTACCTTCAAGATTGCTTTTACATATATTCTTCTTGTTTCTGTTGATATATATTTTAAGTTCCTGCCATTCCTTCAATGTATAGGAAATTGCATTTCTCAGTTTGGGCTCTCCTGACACTTAGCCTTGGACTTGGCCATTGAGGTAGATTGCCTTAAAGTCTTTGCAGGAGATTTAGGAATGGGAAGGCTACTTTCCTCTGTCAAGGGGGAGAAGGCTGTTTCTACTGCCTTAGAGGGGCCAGTGATATCTGGGTCTTCAAAATTCTTAGACTTTTCCACCAAAAAATTTCTACTTCACTTTTTACAGTGACACATTTTCCTTTGCAAGCCCTGGCTTTGAAGATATGCCTATCAAGGCCATGTATTCAGTCTCCTTTGCTGGTCTAGCAGCCTCACAAAAAAGTCTTGGGGTAATTTTCAGCAGGGTCTGCATTGGGGCTGTAGAAATTGCATATCCCCTTAAACACTCATATAGAGCCCCTCTTTCTTCAAACATGGCTTGAGTTAAGAGTAGGCCATTCTGAACCTGTCATTTCCTTTTTCAAGACTTCCATGGCAATCAGTAAAAGGCAGCCAAATCCAAATTTTGTATAACTAGTATTCTCTCATACCATTTCAATCCCATAGTTTCTAACACTTAATATTCTATCTCTTCCTCATTCCAATCCACCATAGGTGAGATTTTAAATAACTTGATACTCCTGCATGGCCAGTGTTATCCTACACATATATCATCAGTTGTCTGTCTGGAGCTTGTCTTGATCCAGTTTCCAAATTGCGTTCTGGTGGTTCATTATGTAGTGCTAATTCAAGAAACAATTGTCAGCATTGAGTACCTATAGTTTTCTCAGCAGCTAAATCATACCCCATACAATGAGTTGGCTTAACAGCAGGGATTTCTTGGTTCAGAGTTTTAGAGGCTAGAAGGCTTGCTTCTGTATGGAGTTGGTATCTTCTAGCTGGCCAGTAATCTTTGGGGTTCCTTGGGTTTTCCATCATAGAAATGCACATGGTGGCATCTTCTTCTTTCTCACCTGGGTTCCATTGATTTCCAACTTCTTGTTTCTCCAATGGCTTTTCCCTCTCTGTCCAATTTCTTTTGCCTAAAAAGATTTCAGCCATATTGGATTAAGGTCCACCCTCATTTTGATTGGACACACTTTAACTAATAACATCTTCAAAGGTCCTATTTATATTGAGTTCACATTCACGAGATCAGGGGTTGGGATTTGAATATGTCTTTTTGGGGGGACATAATTCAATCTCCAACATTACTTAAGAAAGCAGAACCTGAGACAAAGGATCACATGCAGAGAATAGAAGTGGTGGATGAGAAAGGAAAACCGAAGAAGGTGAAGCTAAAATATGGATGCATTATGAAGGCAATCAGTATTAAAAACTGAAGCTTGATTCAATTGCATCTTATGAAGAGTCTTATGAAATGTGTTTTAGAATGATCTCTTTTGGGGATAAATAGAGGAAAGCATTTATCTGACTTTTATCTTCCATTGGTTAAAAATGGCTTGTGAGCATTAACTCTCCCACACTTACAGATTGGTCATGCTTAAGTGCTGAGCAGGTAACTGCAGACAACCCACACTGTGGTATTAGAAAAAAATCCTGAAGGCAAGAGATATGAAGCAATGACCTAAAACCGCACCTCTGGGAAACTTATCAAAGCTAGTGAAAATGGGTCACTGCAGTAGCAGCTGGAGTAAAAGGCAGGATCAGGAGCATTTAAAGTGGGGATGCAAGAAATCTCTGATTTCTGATTAACAACTGACCCGAATGGTAAATGTTGCACATTCAAATGTGCCTTTCATTTGGAAAATTATTATGTTTATGAGAAAGTGTCATACAATTGTACTTTTGGTTATTACGCAAATTTATTTATTTTTAGGTATTGATTTTAAAGGATAGAAGGAATTGATAAAAAAGAATTCTGCTGCTTCCTCATGTGCAAATCATACCAATGGGTTCCTAGTTTGCTGGATGTCTCATCATATCTTTTTCCTTCTGCAATTGCATTTGCCTATCACTATATTCATCAGTGATTTGTATCTAGTAGATATTACACAACAGGATAGTACTGATGATAATGAAACGTCATAAATATTTCGGTTATAAATACTTGCTTAAATTGGCTCAACATTTATTGCAACTATATTAAAGGTGAAGCTTACTTTTCAGGATTTCACCAGCTCCTCTTGGAAAAACAAATGTAATTGAAGTGAAGATGAGATTTAAGTTCTTTTCTCCCTTTATAGTTGTGGGGACTGTTTTTCAAAATGAGCACAAGTCAATTGGGAAATTCTAACCTTATCATACACAATGATGATAGTGTGTGTGTTATTTTTTATTATTGTTGTTAAGTCTGACATACTGTAGATACTAAATGAATGTTGAACAAAGTTTATTTTCATATCTTGGCTCTGTTCTTCAGATTTATATATCCTTATACCATTTTATAGGATGCTAATTTATCAAATTAAACTGAGATTTGACACAAGCATATGTGCCTCACCACATTGTACACATTGAGTCTGAATAAGCTAAACATATCCTTTTTTAGTTCTATTATTATCCTTTTGTTTTTCTGTGGTTTTTCACTGTCAATTTAACTCTGGTTAGCTTTCTATAAACCAATTTCCTTATTCTATGGCTAAAATGTTCCCTGTAAAGGTATGCTTCAGGAAGATGATAGGTTTACATTCGAACTTTCTGAGTTTGAAGGGCAACTGAAAATAGAAAATGTTGGTGTTTTAGTTTCCTAGGTGCCAAAGCAAATACAATGTAATGGGTTGCATTAAAAAATGAGAATTTATTGACTCATGGTTTTGGTATTAGGAGTAGTCCAAAATCAGGTATCATTAAGGTAGCATTTTCTTCCCAAAGATTGGAGCCTAGGGCTTGCCAGTGACCCTTTGTCCTTGGCTTCTCTGTCATATAGCAATGCACATGGTGGCTTCTTCTGGCATCTCTCTTCTCTTCTGGGTTCTATTGACCTTCAGCTTCTTGTTTCCAGTGACTATCTTCCTAAAAATTTATGAATCACTCTGTTTCTTTTACCAGTAGTTTGGAAGAAAGCCAAACTTTCAAAGACATACTAAATTGACAATTATATGGTTATTTCTTAATGAAAAATATGTGTTGGGTGACAACTATGAACAAAGCACTATGTTAGACTCTGATACTGGGCCATTTCTAAAATTGACTGTCTTTGCCTTCAGAAAAATTCCATATTAATGATATTATTAAAGCAGGATATAAATTTGACATGTTGAAAGCTATCAAGACTTTTGTTTGAAATTTTTCCTTTATTTAAAGAAAAAATCTTTTGAAGAAATGGGGACAGAGAAAAAAATTAAGAGCATTGCCTATGTAGAGCAAATTATACAGAATAGAGAGTCACAACATAGTCTTCAAAGGGAAGATTCAATATTATAAAGAAGACAAGCTTCTCAAATTAATCTATATAAATGCAATGAAAATCCAGCAAAATCTCAGCAGCATTTACCATAAAACAAACTTTAATATATGCCTTTCAGTTACTTTTTAATAATAACTGTCACAATCTTATAATATTGTATCAACACTGAGAAAATTATTGATTAATTCTGTTATTTAATTTATTCATTAAACATAGTTGAATACCTTGCTTTTAAGATTCTTGCATTGGTATTGTATGCAGAATACAATTTTGAATAATAGTTCCTGTTATCTAGGAACTTAAACAGCTAAATATGTTAGAACATTTTGAAAGTATTGTGGTCTTCAAAATTTATTTGAACTCTTGAAGAGGCTAATACCACTAGATTATTCAGGAGGGAATTTAAAAAAAGATAAATGAAGAAAAAGAAAGTAGCCCAGCATGAAGTTATTGTACATTCAAAATATGGGTTAGGTATTGGGTAAAATAATGATTGTGCTGTATATTTCTTGACTTCATTGGAGATTTATATTTAGAACAGTAAAAGCAAATTTTGCCCTCACAAAAAGTCCAACCTAAAATGTTTATCAAAATAGCTAACATATGAAAATTTTTCTGGGTAATAAAGAGAAGTATATAGGTATTCCAATATTTTATAAGTATTTTAGTTTTACCATTCATTTATTCATTCATTCAAAAATTTTTATTGACTTCCTGGCTATGCTATGCAATTTAGTAGGTACTATGATACAGCAGTGACAAGTTTACAGCATTTTCCATCTATGTGGACATAAACAAACAATAAATCTTTGAAACAGTCATAATAAACTTTGTGATAAGTTCTAGGAAAGGTGTTTTAGGGTCATATAGAAGCAATTATCTTCTATATAAAAGTGGAGAATTACAGAAGACAACTCAGAGGAAATAATTATTACACTTGGTTCAGGGATAAATTGAAATAGCTAGACAATGAGGAGATAGGCAGATGTCAGTACACCGTAATAATAAGAAGAATGCATAGTAGTCCAATGTTAGTCTGGGGAGATAGGAAGAGGCTAGACCATGCAGGCACTTCCAAATCATATCCTAAAGGCATATAGAATAGTTAAAGACTTTAAAAACAGTGTAGTGACATATTATTCTGAATGAACTAAGAAATAAGTTGTTATATGACAAGACTGGAGGTAAGAAGACAAGCTATATAGCTACAATCCAGGAATGAGAAGATGGTGGCCTAGATTAAATTTTGTCAATCCTGATGTTGAGTGAATGGGAAGGAATGATACCTAGAATCACATTTAAACCAATGTCATCATTTGATAGATGTAGTGTTGATGAAAGTTAGAGAAAAAAAGAATTGCTCCACGGAATCTGATTTAGATAATTAAGTGAATGTTGGTATCATTCCCTGAAAGAGAAACATTCAGGGTAAAGATATGCTTCAGGAAGATGATGAGTTTACTCTTGAAATTACTGAGTTTGAAGGGTGACTGAACAATATCTAATAGAAAATGTTGGTGTTTTAGTTTCATAGTTGCTAAAGCAAATACAATGCAATGGTTTAGTTTAAAAAATGAGAATTTTTTGACTCATGGCTTTTATGTTAGCAGTAGTCTAAAATCAAGATATCATTAAGGTAGCCCTTTCTTCCCAAAGTCTGGCAACTGGGGCTGGCTGCCAGTGGTCCTATTTCCTTAGTTTTTCTGAGGTATGTAGCCCCAAACTACCACAGTTGGCTAGAAGATCTGGAGGTCAGCAGAGTACTCTGGGCTAAAGAGAATTATCAGCAAATAGATGATAATTGAAGTCATGTGAATAGAGGAACTCAACCAGGGGGATGAAATACAGATTTAGAAAAGAAGGAAGATTAGAATATTACATGATACACATCTTTATTTAAGAAATTGAATGTATAAAATGACACTGGATTGGCAACAGGGGAAGATTGTACATAGGTTTAATAGGAAAAACTCAAGTGTGTAATGTCTTAGAAGCCAAGGTATGAGGTTTTCAAGAAGGAAGAAGCAAACAACAATGCTCAAAGCAGCTAAAACATCCAGTGAGTTCAAGATCAAAAGGTATCCATTGAATATGTCAATACATATTCCATTAGTACACTGAGAAGAGCAGTTTTCATGGAATGGAAGGGTCAGGAGACACATTGTATTGTGCAAGTGAGTGGTAAGGAAATAGAGACTGATCATGAATAAATCCTTCAAGAAATTTCTTGTGGAAGGAGATGAGATAAGGATAAAATAGAGGGGTTTATTGATATTTTAATGAGAACATTGGAGTAATGTTTTGTGAATAGTTGAGTAAAAGATGTTTAAGGGGGGGGGGTAATAGAAAGTAAGACGCCTGAGTTTATAATTGCAGAGACAGAGAAAATACAGGTGTCAACAAAATTAAAATTTTTGGCTAACTTACATTGGTCCTTGGAGATGAGATTATGGTTTTGAAAGACTTCCAGGGTGATCAAATTTGTTGGAAATGAAAGTAAGACTGAACCTGAGATCCAAATCTCCATTTAAGGTGAAGGCAGTATCAAGGATGTTGCTAAACAATAGCATGAAGGAAGGAGGTTTACCTACATATATCAATCATTAGCAATTCTAGTGGATACTTCTGGTAGCCTGTCCAACATCAGTTTATCCAGCATTTTTTCTGAGAGTTAGTTTTGCTCATTATTCACCTGCCTTACTTCAGGTTCCTTTAAAAGCAGTTAGTGGGACCAGTGATGAAGGATAAGTACATTTGGGAGGTGGGAGTGTGGGGAAGTGAGACAGAGAAACTAAAGTCACCAATAAAATGTTTGTTATTAATCAAGTTGCCTGTAGGCAGTGGGAACTTAATCACAATGGGGAGTTCTGGGAACTATCTAAGTACATGTACCTCAGTTATCCATGGAAAGGTTGAGGTAGCTGAGTTATTTATTGGTTACTAGTAGAGGGCTTCTCCCAGAGAGCATAAATTTTCCAGCATTCAGTCTGCTGCATGGCTGCAAGAGTCACAGAAAGCCCTTAGGCAAAATTAAGCAGATGTCTGCAGTTAGAAGTCTGCTGCTGTACCCTGAAATAAGGCTTGAGGGGAAATGGGAACCCCATGCAGCCTATGTACTTCAGGTAAAGGTGGCTCACTACTTGAATCTAAAATTATGCCCTATTAATCAAATGCAACCTTGCACCTCCTTGCCAGTGATTTGTTTAGGAATAGAAATTGTACCCATAAGATGTGAAGAAAGGAATGTTGACATTTTGGAAAAGATTTTCCCCATTCTTTTAGGAGAAAATTTAGACACGAGTCTCTCATCTTTAATTCTGTATGCTGCAGTCTGAGAATGTGAGAACTGGAACTGCTAAACCATCTCATCACCAGCTTGAGGATTAAGTTGGCTCATGGATGAAGGCAGAACCAAGAGAATCACATTAAATCAAACCCTAACTATTGGATTAAGTCAACTTTGTAGAGTAAAACATTTGATTTCAAGTTTTTATAATTATATGTTAATTAATTTCCTTTCTTAAAGTAAGTTTAAATTTGGCTTTTTGTCCCTCATAGCTAAAATCATTCTTTCTGATTCAAATCCTTTATTCTTAGATGTAACATATTCTCTACTGCTATATTTAGCAGTTTTATTGGGTTATAATTAACATAATAAATTATGTATATTTATAGTGTACAAATTGATGTTTTGCCATATGAATAGATCCATTAAACCATTACTTTAATCCAGATAATGAACATATTCATCACCTCCAAAAGTTTCCTTGTACCTCTTTTTAATGCCTCCTTTCTGACTCCCCTTTTCCCCACCTGTCACTGTACCTACCCATTAGTTTGTATTTCCTAGAATTTTATGCAAATGGGCTCATATACTCTAAATTGATTTTTTTAACTTATTTCACTCAGTATAATTATTTTCAGAATCATTTATAGAATAGCATATCAATAGTTTGTTCCCTTGTATTGATATGGGGTAATCAATTCTATGGGCAATTCTATTCACAGTTTATCCATTCACCTGTTGATGGATATTTGGGTTATTTCCCATTTTTGGTTATTACATATAAAGTTGCTATTAAAATTTATATTCATATATTTGCATGCTTTAATTTTTCTTGGGTAAAATTTAGGAGTGGAATGGTTAGATTGTATGAAAGGTATATGTTTAAACTTTAAAAAATATTGTCAAACTGTTTCCCCAAATAGTTCCCAACGGCAGTGTATAAGAATTGAAATTCTCACCACCATCTTAATTGAACTGTAGTGATAGTTTATGATGATTTAAATGTGCATATTCCTGATGACTAATGATATTGAACATCTTTTATGTACCTATTTGTCTTCCATATATCTTCTTTGGCCCAGTGTCTGTTCATATCCTTTGCCCTTTTTGGGGGGCAGGGGAAGGTGATTATTTGTACTCTTAACTGTGAGTTTTGACAGTTCTTTATGTATTCTGCATACAAGTTCTTTATCATATATATGGTTTGCAAATATTTTATCCTAGTCTATAGCCTGTTTGTAAATTTGATGAAGTTCATTTCATCAATTTGATCATGCTTTTGTTTTAAATCTAAAAATTCTTTTCCTGATACAGGTCACAGAGCTTTCCTCTTAAGTTTACTTCTAGAAGTTTTATAGTTTTAAATTTTGCATTTAAGCGTGTGATTGACTTTGAGTTAATTTTTATATGTAGCGCAAGATACGGATTGATATTATTGTTTTGTATATGGATAACCAATTATTCCAGCACTATTTGTTGGAAAGACTATCCCTTCTCTGCTCAGTATCTTTGCACCTTTTCAAAAATTAGGTGTATATGTATGTGTGGGTCTATTCCTATAGTATCTATTGGTCCATTTGTATATTTGTCTGTGTTTATGCCAGTACTACACTGTCTAGATAACAGTAGCTTTATAGTAAGTTTTGAAATCAGATAGTGTTATTCTTCCAAATATGTTTTTCTTTTTCAAAATTGTCTTGGATATTCTTTATATTTTCTATTTTCCGATAAATTTTAGAATCAGTTTGCTAATTTTATTTAAAAACCTGTTGGAATTTTTTTTTTTTTTTTTTTTTTTTTTTTTTAAAGATTTATTTATTTTATTACATATCTCCCCTTCCCCCCCCATTGCGGCGACGCGCCGAGACTTGGTCACTGCGCAGGCGCGGCTTTCCCCGCTTGTGGGCGGCTTCTGCTTCCATCACGGCCGGCTTTTTCAGTTCGCGGGTGGCTGGCTGTGCTCGATTTGCAGGCGACCTG
>PVKH010045665.1:0-10466 GCA_004027955.1 Chaetophractus vellerosus
TTCAACCTGCTTAATTAACATAGTAAATTTCCCACCCAGGGGTGGAGTTATCCGCCCTCTTTTTTGATCATGCAATGAATGTGCAAGCGTGATTTCCTGAACATACTAATCATACAATTATATAACTAGCTATGTATGCTCATCCATATGCATAAAAGCTAATGCATAATCAAAGCAAATGCTAAGTAGTAACCTAGGTATTTAAGCAAGAGTAAAACCACAGCCCTGGAGTTGGGTCTGAGGCACTTTGGACTGACCTTGGCTCCTTACCTCTGCAGACGTAATAAATGTGAGTTTACCTAACTCCCCTGTTGACATTTTCTTCATGCCATCTCTGGTTATCCATAAAGGCCCTGCCGTGAGGCCTGACACTCAGACCTCATCTCCATGTTGATCCTGCTTCAATGATCCCACCAGAGTTCTAGCTCCTTTCCACAATGTGGTTGTCTTCCTTTTGTTTCTTGCATTGTATTTATGCTTCTTTGTTATTTTTCTCCCTTTTTTTGCAAAGTGATGATAGTGAAACAAACAAACAAACAAAAAGACCAGGTAAAATGCCATCTTTTCTGCGATAAACCCACTGTTTGTACATCATTATGCAAAATATAGTTTATGAATTTTATAATAAGGTCTTAGTCTTCATGACTTTTCTATTGCCTTGAAATCTATAAAATAAGTAAAATGGCTTCTTTCTTGCCCTCTGAATAAGTGAAAATTTCACTGCCTAAATACTGACGGCCATCTTTATGACTGCTGATGAGACACAAAGCAGAAGGAATGCACACACACTGTAAAATTATCTTTCATACCTGGAAATTCTCACAACATGCCACTTCTTCATGAATCACTTGCTGTTGAATGCACATATCTAATCCAATTAAATCCATAAAGTTGTTGCCTTTCTCTGGTAGGCCCCCAAAAAAGTCCTCATCCTAATCTCTGGAACCCCTGAATTTGTTAATTTATTTGCCCAAAAGGGCTTTGCAGATCTTGAGATGAAGATTATCCTGTATTAACTGGTTCGACCCAACATAATCACAAAAGCCCTTTAAGTGAAAGAGGGAGGATGTTTCAGAGTAATTTGTGAGAAAGACTCAGATTGGCCATTGCTGGCCTTGAAGATGGAAGACAGACATGAGGCAAGGAATGTGGGCAGCCTTTAGAAGCTGGACAAGGTAAGGGAACTGTGGCAGTTTGATATTATTTATGAATTCCAAAAAAATATATTGATTATGTTTGTAAACTGGTCGGTTCCTCTGGGCATGATACCCATTGATTGCATTAGATTCAGCTGAGATGTCTTTGATTAAATTAAGATTAGGGCTTGATTCGATCATGTCAGTAGAGAGTAACAGTCCCAACCCCTTTGGTGGGCTATATAAAGGATGCTCAATCAACAACACGGAAGTAGACACACAGAGAAGATACACAGAGGAAGGGAGATAGCTCCATAGACACAGCAGAGGCTCTAGGAATAGACATGAGCCATTTGCTTGATAGTTTATAGCTGATCTTGTTGAAGAGCTCAGAGCAGCTGAACCTGGAAAGAAATGAGCCCCAGGAAGAGAGACAAGCCCTAAGCCAGCCTACAGCTGAAATCAGAAGAAGCTGGACCCACAGAGCCTTAAGAGGGAAGAGGAAGCCTGAACCCTTGCAAACATCACCTGCCATCTTGCTTCAACATGTGGCAACAGAGTTTGAAAAGAAAGTAAACTCGAGTGGGACTCTTTAGGACCTTGTAACCGTAAGCTTTTACCCCAAATAAATACCCTTTATAAAAGCCAACAGATTTCTGGTACTTTGCATCAGCACCCCTGGCTAACACAGGAACAGATTCTTCCTAGGCCTCCAGAAGGAACACAGCCCTGCAGAAACCTTGATTTTAGCCCAGTGAAGGTCATTTTGGACTTCTGACATCCAGAATTGTAGATTATAAATTTGTGTTGTTGTAAACCATTAAGTTTGTGACAATTTGTTCCCGTAGCAATAGGAAACTAATACAGCATCCACAGAGGCAGGTTTAATAAGTAATTAACTCAAGCAGTAGAAACACCCAGCTAAGTTCTTATAGAGTAAAACAGACTCAAATTTATTCTCACACATTCCCAAATGATGTTCATTTTTTATTTCAACAATTCAAATATCTGTTCCCTCTTTTTCCCCTTAGACTGAACTTCCTTTAATATCTCCAGCTATCTACCACCTCCACCCACTTTTGCCACCATGATCTAGTCATATAATACAGGAAATCCTTATGCTCTCCAGTGGAGTGGAGTCAGTGAACCTCGGGGGCCCTTCCTTTTATTGCAGTAATAAACTCTTCCATTGAGATGAAGACATTTTTTTTACAACCACTTCCTTTTCTATTGATAGTATAATCTACTACAAGGCTAGTTGAGGCTGTTGTCAGAAGTACATCTGCATTTTTGCCACACTGTATAGAAAATATACTATTAATCTTCTCTCTTCTCACTATTTTTTTGAAGAATTAAAGAAAACCATTGGCTGCTGTGCTCTTTCCATCTCTGAACCTAACAGTAATTTATTGTACACTGCCAAGATAGCAGCATTTTCATTCCACACTGTACCTTAATGGTATAAACAGCTTTCTTTCTCATTTGATTCCAAACTATATATCCAGTCAATCATTCACTTGAAAAAAAGGTGGGGCCGGCCATATAGCCCAGTTGATAGGGCGCCGGTATACCACATGGGAGGCCCCGGGTTCGGTTCCCGGGGACCTCTCCTAGCGGGCAGACCACCTTGAGAAGGGCAAGCCACCGTGGGCGGGCAGAGCCGCCGTGGGCAGGGCAAAAAGCTGCCACGGACAGGGCAGGTCGCCTGCGAATGGAGTGCAGCCAGCCACCCGTGAACTGAAGCAAGAGCCGGCCGTGAATGGAAGCAGAAGCCGCCCACAAGCAGGGAAAGCCACGCCTGTGCAGTGACCGGCCTCGGCGCATTGCCGCAACAGGAGGGAGGAGAGATATGTAATAAAATAAAATAAATCTTTAAAAAAAAAAAGGTTAATTTAAAGTTAATTGACAACCCCCTCTGTGTATATTAATATTCTAGGATTTATCATGATTGAATAAAAAAAACATAATATCTATGATCCCTTGAAAGTACTTACTTGTACCTTTTACATGTATTGAACAGTTACTTGACATTCCATAATGCAATGATCAAACACACACACACACATACACACCAACCCTCAAACAAACCTGGTGCTAAAAACATTAAGAAGCACCTATACATACTTACTGGCTTTTTAACTCTCTCATTCTCTCACTGAAATAGACATTTTCCCTAAAGTTCAGGTTTTTCTCACCTTTTCCTCTGAAACTCAATTCCTTAATTAAAGCATTTATACAGATACCTATATCTGCCTGTTTCTAATATAGTCTATGTGACACCTTCACCTAAAATTCCCCAGACAACTTGATTCAAATATGCTTTCGCCCTAATTTACAGTCTTTACAAAATACCAACTCTTTCTATTAATTCCCATCCTTTTAATAGTTGCTGATACCATTTTCCCCAAGCATTTGTTTGTTTTTTTTTTAAAGATTTATTTATTTTATTACATATCTCCCCTTCCCCCCGCTGCGGCGGCGCGCCGAGAGTGGTCACTGTGCAGGCGCGGCTTTCCCCGCTTGTGGGCGGTCTCTGCGCCGTTCACGGCCGGCTTTCAGTTCATGGGTGGCTGGCTGCGCTCCATCTGTGGGCGACCTGCCCTGCCGTGGCGGCTCTTGCCCTGTCCGTGGCAGCTTCTTGCCCTGCCCACGGCGGCTCCGGCCCGCCCATGGCGGCTTGCCATTCTCAAGGCGGTCTGCCCGCTAGGAGAGGTCCCCGGGAAACGAACCCGGGGCCTCCCATGTGGTATGCCGGCGCCCTATCCACTGGGCTATCGAGCCGGCCCCCATTTATGTTTTTAAAAATCAGGTTTACTTAATGTAGTTTACCTCTTTAACTTAGAGCTGGCAGATGAAATACAGGGCTCCAAGTTAAATATGAATTTCAGGTACAAAACAAATAATATTTTAACATAAGTATGTCCCATGAGACATACTGTATTCTTATTTGCTAAATCTGGCAACCCCAGACCATTGGCTCTCAAACTTAAAAGTGCATCAGATAGCTGGGCTTCACTCCTAGAGTTTCTGATTCAGGAAATATGGGTGGGGGTAGAGAATTTGCATTTGTAATATGTTCCCAGTTAATGCTGAAAAGATCAGCACTTTGAGAATCACTGATCTAGAAGAGTGGCTCTCAACTCTGGCTGCATGTTAGAATCAATTGGGAAGCATTAAAAAAAATTCTAATATATGAGCCTTATACAAATGTTTTACTTTAATTGTTCTGGAGTGTCATACGTGCTGGAGATTGTTAAACAGCTTCCAAGGTAATTTTAAGTTGCAGCCAGGGTTAATGTGACAAATTATGTACATTCTACCTCTGGCCAAGTCTCGCTTCCTAGACAGTATCTGAATTATTGCTAGTTCAAGCCCTTATGACTTCTTGCCTTAAACATCTTCCTGACCCATCTCTGTAATTTTAATTGCTTCACTCTCTAATTCATCCTTCACACAATTGTATATTAATTTTTCTGATCCATGTTTCTGATTTTATGATTATCTTTTTATCAACCTTTGACAAATAGACATTTCTTTTAAAATGTTGCATAATCTGTTTCTACTTTAAAAGTCTTTTAAACCATGTTCCTTCATACATATTTGCACTCCAGAGAAACAGAACAGCTTTTGTTTCCCAAATATGTTTCTTGCTCCCTTTACTCAGTGACTTTGTGTTTGTCTTCATCTCTTTCTTACAAGGTAAATTATGTTCTTTAGCAATTCTTTCCCATTTCACTCTTCTTGCATATCTGGAAATGCTAGCTTTCCCTAGAGCCCTCCTTTTTACCAATTTTAAGGTGCTCCAAATTAGATTATTCTTTCATTCAGTTAGTCAGGTTAAACGCAAAAAATATTTATGTGTCCTTTATGTGCTAGGGACTGCTCTTGGCAATGGGGCTGCATCAGTAAACAAAACCAAGTTCCTCCTTTCCTGTAGCTTATGTTCTTGTGGGAGAGATAGATAATCAACAACTAAATATATGTTAGGTGGTGATAACTAATAATAAAAGTAATGTAGTGGAAGAAGTCTGAGTGACGGGGACAGAGTGGAATAGGGTATGTTGGAGAGCCTTCTCTAATAGGTGACATTTTTAGAGGCCCAAGTAAATCAGGGAATGAACCACATAGTTATCTAGGGAAAGGAGAGTGCAAAATGCTTGAAGGGAGAACACCTGGAGCAGCAAGGCCACTACGGAAACTTTAGATTTTATTCAGAGTAAGATGTGAATCCACTGGAGAGTTTGGAAAACAGAAGTGACACACTCTGATTTACATTCTAAAATGTCTGTTTAGGTTGCCTGGTCTGTTATAAAGGAAAGATATGTGAATCAATTGCTTGAATAATTATCTATGTGGTTTTTTAATCTATTGTTTAATTTAATGGAAGAAAATGCTACAGCTACAATTGATATCCATGTGTTTATACTTTAATATCATGTATAGGTAGAGGCAGAATTTTTCTTGAAGTCAATGATACAAAGCATCAGAAAGCATCAGGCATCTCCCTACCGCTCCCTCCTCTCCTGAACTTGGCTTTACTGAGTGTTTGGAAAGTGATCCATTTGGAGAGGAAGCCAGGTGGCAATTAAGAAGCATTTCTATGTAAGTATTGAAGATAAATTGCCTATGGGGATCTCAAAAAATGTGACACTCTAGAAATTAGCTGTGATTTCTTCTCTCAATCTAAATATGTACTCACTTGTATACTTAATTTTTCTTTTGTAATTTTGCATATTTTCCTAATAAAGGCTCCCTTATCCTATATAGTTCTGTGTATGTAAATATTTAAGCAAGTTGTATTAATCTTATGCATGTTTTATTAATTTATATTTTGTTTATTAAATATATCTATTGATATGTACATGTATATCTCTTTTATACTTTTAGTTGCTATATAGTTTTTTTCTGTGGATTAGAACACAATTTATCCATTTTCTTCTTATTGGAAAATTATCTTGTTTTAATATTTTTTGCTATTAAAATAATAATAGACTCCTTGCACACACTTGCCTGAGTTTCCCTAGGTTCTCTATCTAGAAATGTGATTTCTAGGTTTTAAGTTATGTGTATATTCAAATTACAAGACAGTACTCAATTGTCTTTCAAAGTGGCTGTATCAATTTACATTCCCTTTGACAGTTTACCAGTTCTTGAGTCTATATTAATTTAATTTCCCTGATTGCTAGTTGTGGTAGGTAGAATGATTCCCTCCCAAAGACAATTGCATCCTAATCCTGGAAGCTGTGAATCTGGTACATAATAGCAAAGGGAGGTTAAGGTTGCAAATGGAATTAATGTTGCTAATAAGGTGACTTTAACATAAGGAGAGTATCCTAGATTATTCAAGTGAGCCTAACTTAATCAGAAGGAGTCCTTAAAAGTGAAGGAGGAAGGCAGAAGAGGAGAACCAGAGAGATGGCAGAGAAGGATTTTCCCTGATGGAGAAATGGGTCATCAACCAAGAAATGCAGTTGACCTCTAAAAATCAGAAAATGCTTCCTTAGAGCCTCCAGGAAGGAATGTATGTTGATTTTAGCCCAGTGAGAGCCATGTTGGATTTCCTTCTAACCTCTAGAAGTACAGAATAATAAATTTGAGTTGTTTTAAGCAACTAAGTTTGTTGTATTGTGTTACAGTACCCATAGAAAACAAACACAGTCAAAGTGAACAACATCTTTTCACAAGTTTATTGGGCATTGAAGTTTCCCTTTTGTGAATGATCTCTATTGGAATGTTTGTGTTTTTTGAATTGAAATATAGCAGTTCTAGAAATATACTTTAGACAACTGCTGTTTGTCATTTATGTACATTATGGTTTGCGGTTTATTTTTGAGTTATTTAAGTACCTAGACAAGACTATTTTGAACATTACTTTTTGGTTTCAATAACTGATAATTCTATAAAATTAAAAGTTAAAAAACTGAGTTCCTCCTTGAGATTTAAGGCTAGTATTACAATATTACTATTATACTTATAAGTAGAATACTTTTAAACAATCATTATCAGTGAACTTTTTAATATTAAGTTTCATTTATAACTAAATTAAATTCTTTAGAACATTTTGGAATGCATATATAAGTTTAATAAATTTAATCTAATTTTAAGTACTACTCTACTAACTAGGTATTTGAATTAAGAAACAAAACATTCCTAAGTACCTAAATAACTTATGCTCCAGTAGCAATTAGTGTTCTTAGCATCCATATCTTGGTTTCTGACACCATTCTCCAATCAAAGGAACCAGGGCTCCTTAGAATACTGGTTGATTCAAGGGCTGTGTTAGGGAATAGACAAAATGAATATGGAGGATCTTGTAGTTCCTGAGTGTAAAGACATGCTTATTAAAACATACACACAGGGGGGACAGCTGTAGCCCAGTGGATGGGGCGCCGGTTCACCACACGGGTGGCCCCGGATTCGGTTCCCGGGGGTCTCTCCGAGCGGGCAGACCGCCTTGAGAGGGTGGGCCACTGTGGGTGGGGCAAAAAGCCTCCATGGGCAGGGCAAAGCCACTACGGGCAGGGCAAGTCACCCACGAACAGAGCAGAGCCGCCCACGAGCAGAGCAGAGCCACCCGCGAGTGGGGCAAGCCGCCTGCGTGGTGAGCTGACTCGGCGCATCACCGCAGCGGGGGGAGACAAAGCAGACACAGAAGAACGCAAAGATGAACACAGCAAGAACAAGCAGAAAGGGGGGAATATGTAACAACAACAAAAAAAAAACCATACACACACACACATTAGGGATCAAAAAGACACAGGAGCCAAATGAAAAACTACCAGTGTTCAAAACTATAACAATTTGTGCAACAAAATATATATAGAGATATAGATACACATATTAAGAGATTTATTATAGGAATTGGCTCATGAGACCACAGCACTGGCAAGTTTGAATTCCATATGGCAAGCCTCCAGTTGGGAACTGATAGTTTCAATGAATTCCCAAGGAAAAGCTGGTTGAATAAAATATAGGTAAAAATTCTCTTCTGAAATCATCAATTCTCCCTTTAAAACCTTGAACTGATTTCTCTCATTGATGAAGGCTATCTCCATTCTTAATTTTTTATATAATCAGCCTTAGATGCAATCAATTGACTAATGATTTCAGTCTACAGAATATTATCACAGTAACAAACAGGCCAGCACCTTCTTGACCAAGCAGCTGGACATCATAACTTAGCCAAGTTGACACATGAATTTAACCGTCACAAATATCAACATAAAATCCTAAGTCTAAATCATTTTCTCAACCATGGTTTTTAAATTGCAGTGCCAGGACTATAACTTTAACAGGACAAATCTTGCTTAAACTTTAGAAGTATATAAATTACCAAATATACATAGATTCCAAGTTAATACTATGCTTTTGATTCACTCACATTCTTCTATGCCTATTGCATATCTTCCCAGTTAAAAGACATGCATCTATTTAAAATGACAGTTAGGTTAGGCTGTCTGTTCAGTGATGAAGAATTTCACCATTCTGGTAAGCTGAGGTTACTTCCCCTCAGAGATTCTTTTGTGCAAGAACTAGGAGTAGTAGATGACTAGCATGATTCTTTTCTCTGCATTGACTCTTACCGAGTTTCATTTTAGTGACTCTATTATACCCACCAACCCGAAATTGTCTTGGTTTTGTTCTTATTACCAAATTTTCGGTCCATACACAGAAATCTGGAACCCTCATACAGATTGAGGACATAATTGTATTTTTATTTCTTTGGCTCTCAAGGTGTACATTAGTAAGTTTCCATCTAACATCAAAGAGGTTTGAATTGACTGGATCCTAAGATACATAAGTGCATTTTCTACTTAATGAAAAATGGTGTTCCAAATTAATGAACTCTTGTATTCATTCATTTTCTCAGATTCACATAAACTTCACAGGATCTGAAAATTCGATTGAATTTCTTATAGCTCAAATTTTTCTGAATTATGGCCAAACTCACAAAGTCATTTTCCTGAGATACCCATGAACGTGGTGTGTCTTCATTTTATTTCTGTTGCTTTTTGCATAAAAGCACTTATTTTCAAAAATTTTACCAATAGTTTTCTATACTTTTTATGATTTCTGTGAATAGTTTAATAGAATTTCCCCTATTCTATCATGAATAGTAAATATTAAAATATTCTATTACATTTTTTAAAACTTTTTAAAGTTTTACTTTATATTTAGTTCTGTAATCTGTCTGAAATATACTTTATGTATGATATGAAGCAAGGATATAATTTAATATTTACCCCATATTCACACACTTGTTCCAGCACATTTGTTTAATAATTTTACTCATTTATTTACATTTTATGTCTCTACAGTATGTGCATTGAGGGCTGATATTTTTGTCTGTTTTACTTATTTTTGTATCTTCAGTACCTACAACAATGGGCACTATTTGATGATTATTTGTTGATCGAATGGATGAATAAAGTATTTTCCATTTCAAAGTAAACTTATTTTTCCCTTTAAAATTCCAGTCTCATCCACACTAGCCAATTCACTACTTTCTAAATATCTTTGAAACTTTCTTCTCTGAGACTTTGCACATAATTTCCTGTCTGCTTTACACATGCATAAATCCTAACAGCCTTCATAAAGTTTGTTTAGATTAATTCAAAGCACAGTAATGTAATTTTCCCTGCTCCACCCCACTCTCATATCCAACAGTAATTATTATTGGCATCACTCCTGGCAGACTTTTCTTTTTTCATTACTGATTTATCAACTAGGCAGTAAGATATAATGGAAGAAAGTATGATATGGAAAGAGAATTCTAGTTCAAATCTCACTTTATATTTACTTTCAGCTTAATCAAGTTACTTAATATGGCAGTTTGAGATTATTTCATGAATCCCAAAAAGAGAGAGATTATGTTTGTAAACTATTCCTCTGGGTGTGATACCCTTCAACTGCATTAAACTCAGGTGAGTGGACTTTGATTAGATTACCTGTTAAGATCGCTTTAGGGCTTTTGATTTGACTAAGTCAGTAAGGCGTGACTCCGGTTAAGTCCCCGCCCCCTTGCTGGGTCTGGTATAAAGGGACTCACAAGGATTGACACAGGGAGAGAAATCTCTGTCACTTTTGATCCTTCCATGTGATAGAAAGGAGAAAGATCAAACAGCTGAGGCACAGGGGAAAGATGAGGCATTTTGCCGGATAGCTTACAGCTGAGCTTGGGAAGATAGCCGAACAGCGAAGACTGATATATAGGAGTCCTAGAAAGAGACAAATCCTATACCAGCTTGCAGCTGAAATCTGGAAGAAAGCAGAGCACCTGAGCATGGGGAGAGGAATCTCAGAAGGGAAGGCAGAGACCAGGCAAAGATC